>PVHX01010162.1:0-71799 GCA_004024805.1 Geosciurus inauris | reverse complement strand
AGGAGGGAGAAAACCCAAATTACTAAAATTCGAGATGAAAAAGGAAATATCACAACAGACACTACTGAAATACAGAGGATAATTAGAAACTATTTTGAAAATTTATACTCCAGTAAAATAGAAAACCCTGAAGACACTGACAAATTTCTAGAGGCATATGACCTACCCAAACTGAACCAAGAGGACATACACAACTTAAGCAGACCAATTTCAAGCAAGGAAATAGAAGATGCCATCAAGAGCCTTCCAACCAAGAAAAGCCCATCTGAGGTCCAGATGGATTTTCAGCTGAGTTCTACAAGACCTTCAAAGAAGAACTAATACCAATTCTCCTCAAACTATTTCATGAAATAGAAAAGGAGGGACCCTTCCAAACTCATTCTATGAGGCAAGTATTACCCTGATTCCAGAACCAGACAGAGACACATCGAAGAAAGAAAACCTCAGACCAATATCCCTGATGAACATGGATGCAAAAATTCTCAATAAAATTCTGGCAAATCGCATACAAAAACATATCAAAGAAATAGTGCACCATGATCAAGTGGGGTTCATTCCAGGGAGGCAAGGTTGGCTCAACATACGGAAATCAATTAATGTAATACATTACATCAACAGACTTAAAGATAAGAATCATATGATTTTATCAATCAATGCAGAGAAGGCATTTGACAAAATAAAACACCCTTTTATGCTCAAAACACTAGAACAACTTGGGATAGAAGGAACATACCTCAACTTTGTAAAAACTATCTATGCTAAACCCAAGGCCCACATCATCCTAAATGGAGAAAAATGGGGATCATTCCCTCTGAAAACAGGAACTAGACAGGGATGCCCTCTCTCATCACTGCTATTCAACATAGTCCTTGAAACACTAGCCAGAGCAATTAGACAGACGAAAGAAATTAAAGGGATACGAATCAGAAAAGAAGAACTCAAACTATCATTATTTGCGGACAACATGATTCTATACTTAGAGGATCCAAAAAATTCTACCAGAAAACTTTTAGAACTAATAAATGAATTCAGCAAAGTAGCAGGATATAAAATCAACACCTACAAATCAATTGCATTTCTATACATCAGTGATAAACCCTCTGAAAGAGAAATTAGGAAAACTATCCCATTCACAATAGCTTCAAAAAAAATAAAATACTTGGGAATCAATTTAACAAAAGAAGTGAAAGACCTCTACAATGCAAACTACAAAACACTGAAGAAAGAAATTGAAGAAGACGTTAGAAGATGGAATAATCTCCCATGCTCCTGGATAGACAGAATCAATATTGTCAAAATGGCCACACTTCCCAAAGTGATATATAGATTCAATGCAATCCCAATTAAAATCCCAATGTCATTCCTTATAGAAATAGAAAAGGCAATCATGAAATTCATTTGGAAGAATAAGAGACCCAGAATAGCCAAAGCAATCCTTAGCAAGAAGAGTGAAGCAGGAGGCAGCACAATAACTGACCTCAGATTATACTACAAAGCTATAGTAACAAAAATGGCATGGTACTGGCACCAAAATAGACATATAGACCAATGGTATAGAACAGAAGACACAGAGACGAACCCACTTATATACAGTTACCTTATACTAGATAAAGGAGCCAAACACATACACTGGAGAAAAGATAGTCTCTTCAACAAATGGTGCTGGGAAAACTGGAAATCCATATGCAGGAAAATGAAACTAAACCCCTATCTCTCACCATGCACAAAATTCAACTCAAAGTGGATCAAGGACCTGGGAATCAGACCAGAGACCCAACGCCTAACAGAAGGAAAAAAAAGCCCAAATCTTCATCATGTTGGATTAGGACCATACTTCCTTAACAAGACTCCTATAGCACAGGAAGTAAAATCAAGAATCAAGAAATGGGATGGATTCAAACTAAAAAGCTTCTTCTCAGCAAAAGAAATAATCAATGAAGTGAACAGAGAGCCGACATTCTGGGAACAAATCTTTGCCACACACACATCTGATAGAGCACTCATCTCCAGGATATATAAAGAACTCAAAACACTTAACACCAAAAAATTTAACAACCCAATCCATAAATGGGCCAAAGAGCTGAACACAAACTTCACAGAAGAAGATATACAATCCATCAATAGACATATTAAAAAATGTTCAACATCTTTAGCAATCAGAGAAATGCAAATCAAAACTACCCTAAGATTTCATCTCATGCCAGTCAGAATGGCAATTATCAAGACTACAAACAATAAGTGTTGGCGAGGTTGTGGGGAAAAAGGCACGCGTATACATTGCTAGTGGAACTGCAAATTGGTACAACCAATATGGAAAGCAGTATGGAGATTCCTTAGAAAACTTGGAATGGAACCACCATTTGAACCTCCTATCCCACTCCTAGGTCTATACCCAGAAGACTTAAAAACAGCATACTACAGTGCTGCAGCCACCTCAATGTTTATAGCAGCTCAATTCACAATAGCTAAACTGTAGAACCAAGATGCCCTTCGATAGATGACTGGATAAAGAAACTGTGGTATATATACACAATGGAATATTACTCAGCAATAAGAGAGAATAAAATTATGTCATTTGCAGGTAAATGGATGGAGTTGGAGAATATCATGCTAAGTGAAGTAAGCCAATCTCAGAAAACCAAATGCCGAATGTACTCGTTAATAAGTGGATGCTGATCCATAATGTGGGGAAGGACATGGGAACAATGGTGGATCTCTGTTCACAGGGGTGTAAGCCGGGAGGGGGCATGGGGACAGCAAAGGTGGTGGAATATGATGGTCATAATAACCCTAACTTTATGTATGACTGCATATATGTTGTGATTCTATACAACTTACAACTAGAGAATCGATGTTATCCTCTATCTATGTACAATGAATCAACTTGCACTGTTAACATATAAGCCTAAATAAAACAAATAAAAAAAATTACTAATATTATCTATAGGCTTTTCTTTAATAGCTAATTCACTATTTGTCAATTACCTATTGAACATGCACTTTCTATGTGTCAAGCAATATATTAGGGACTGGATCTCACTAGCTTAACTTTCAAGGTCAATCTTTTAGAGAACACAATTATATAGCCAGGGTATCCATGAAGAGACCTGTTGCTGACAATCCAAATGGAATATCCTATGGAAACATTAAGCACATGGTGGCTAAATTCTATAAAGGAAAAATTATAAACTTGGAATTCAAATTCTAGTTCTGACAAGTTTGCTTGCTATTGATTTAGGAAAGTTTCTTCACTTCTCCAAGCACCTTTACAATGAAGACATATATCTCATAGGAATGTGTTATGGTTTGGATCTCAAATATTCCCCAAAGGCCACATGTTGTATCTTAGTTGGCAGTCTGTGGTGCTGTTGACAGGTGGTGGAACCTTTAAGATGTGAAGACAAGTGGGAGGAAGTTAGGTAATGGGGATTTGGCTCTTGAAGGGATATTGGACCCCCAGCCCTTCCCACCTCTTTTTGCATTCCTGGCTGCCACAGGGGGAACAGATTTGCTCTACCTCTACTACCATGATGTGCTATACTACCACAGGTACCAAAACAACAGAGCTAAGCAACCATGGACTGAAACCTCTGAAAGTGTGAATCAAAATAAATCATTTCTCCTATTATATTGATTGTCTAAGGTATTTTTTCACAGAGACTGAAAGCTGACTAACACAGGATCTAAGCATAGGAGATAAAGATATGCAAAATGTGCCTGTTCAGACTTTAGCAAAAGAAATAGATGCTCAAAAACAAAGCCTATTGCCATTATTATTAAAGGAGAGAGCAGCCTCCATTCTAAAGTATCATGTATTATTCACATTCCCATTTTTCAGATGGAATAAACATAATCTCAAGGAAGTTAGACCATTCATTCCTGTAATAAATTTTGTTTACACTTGCTACATGCTGGACCAGGGCTATTCTCTACAGGCATAGAAAGAAGAGAGTCTGAACTTAGGTACCCATTGTCTCACAGAGGGGACACTGGAGAGTGCTACATGCCCCCAGAGAAGAAAGCACAGGTTTGGAAAAACACGGGGGTGGGGGAGGGGGCTTATTCAGAATGCAGATTAGAGTAGGCATCAAAGAGTTTGCTAGCTGGGTAGGGAAGGAGAAAGGCAGGCTGGCCTTGAAACCAAACCCTTGACTTGAAGACCAGTAAACTCTCTCTCTATACCACAGCTCATTTGATTAGATTTCATCAACAAGCATTCCTTTCACACCTGCTTGATAAAAAAAAGCATGTTCTAGGTGAAAACAAAGGTGAATAATTGTAGTTCTTATTTCATGAAAGCAAAGGGAAATAAGACAAGCACACAGATAACCAATTCAAAACCTTAAGAGGAAAAGAGAATTTAATATTAAAAATCAGGTGTTAGGCTAATTTTTACTTAGACCTCAGATTTTCCTCTGGAAGTTACTATCACATTCCATGTGATAAGAGGTCAACAACACTGCCACAACTTGAATTCTATCCCATAGTGATGCCGTTGTGGATATAGCTAGGTAGATATTATTCACCACCTTATCTGTAAATTACATTAAAAATAATTTCTTTAATTTCTGCTTAACAGAAATTAAAAGGAGCTTCATCACTTATAGATGACAGAAAATTTATTTTTACTATAAGCAATGTGTTTGCTTACTTTTAAAATATTTACTGCTGGAGCCGGGTACAGTGGCGCAAGCCTGTAATCCCCGCACTTAGGGAGGCTGAGACAGGAGAATTGAGAGTTCAGAACCAGCCTCAGCGATGGCGAGGTGGTAAGCAACTCAGTGAGACCCTGTCTCTACATAAAACACAAAATATGGCTGGGGATGTGGCTCAGTGGTCAAGTGCCCCTGAGTTCAATCTGCAGTACCCCCCCAATATATATATATATATATATATATATATATATACACACATACATATATACTTTTGGAACCTATCTGAAACTATTTTACTTAAGGTGTTTATGTCTTTATGCTTGAAATTTATCTTTAGTTTTTTTTGAGGGCTTTCTTTTTCAGATTTGGAGATCAGAATTATGCTTGCCTCAAAAATAGAAAAGAAAACTTCCTGTCACTCTGTGCTTTGGAGCAATGTAGGAATTACAAGGCTCTTAATGACTTTATACAACTCCTCTGAAACATTCATTGAACTCTAATGTCATTACTCACTTAATAGCTATGCTTCCCTGTTCAGTACAGGCTCACCTTCAGAATTCATAAACACACTACATCCCAACCAATAACAAGCATACATTCACTAATTTATTTTCAATCTTATCTCTATGTTAAAATTTTAATTTATCTGGAATTATTTTCTGAATATGGTTTGAACCACATCCCATAATTTTCACACATGATATCTGACTTTTAATAATTTCTCAATAAACTCTGGTTTTAGTTTTACTTCCTCTTTGATTTTAAGTCCATTTCGTACACTATCCATAAATAAAGTAAAATCTAGAGAAACATACTATGTGGATTACTACTACAGTTTCTAAACTAATATTGTGCCAAGGTAATTATAAAGTGAAGCAGTCTGGTCAGGGATACTGACAAGCAACCAAGCAATTACAATTCCTTGTGATGACTGACAGGAGTTGTGAGAATTGATAGGATGTGTAAGAGCATTTAAGAGGGCCACCCCAACCAGCTTTGTTTGGAAAAAGAAGGAAAAGTGTGTAGGTGGTATTCAGAAAGTTCATTTCAACAATACCCAAAGAAGAATGAATAGCATAGATGATGGTAAGATGAAGAGTGAGGAAAAAGGTTCAAATAGAGGGAACAGCATAAGCAAAGGGCCAGAGGGAATAGGAATCATGGCCTGTAGAAGAAAACAGAAAATTTTAATAGGACAAGAGAAGGGAGAGCAAGGCAGGAATGATCAAAGATAAGGCTGGGAAGGCATTTGGGAGCAAGATAAGAGGGATCACATAATTCAAACTAAGGAATTGGGAACTTACCCTAAGGATGTAAAGCGTTAGTGATTTTAAGCAGAAAGGCAACAATGACCAGGGGAGTATATTAGAAAAATCATGCTAGCTAAAAAAAATAGATAATTGTAGAGAAAGTACAGCAATGCCAAGATAGGAGCCTTGCTTTGATTTATAAAAGAAGTGGAGAGAGGATTAGGAAAGTGGAATCAGGAGAGGAAAGAAGGAGAATTTTATATTAAAGAAGTCAAACTAGTAAGCAGGACAGACTTAACATTGGATTGGAAGAGGATGGAGCTCAAAAATGACCACTCCCTACCTCATATGTTTTGACTCGAGCAAATGGATGGATAGTGGAGCCATTCACCAATACAGAGAACGAAGGAAAAGAAATAGGCTTAGGAGCCTAGATAGAAAATCCTGTTACTAACAAGTGAATCCAGGCTGCTTCTGAGTCATCTGATTGAATCAAGCTAGAACAATTAACTATAAGGGTCTGAGATGAGCAGAGAGATCAGCACAGGGATTAATCAGTATACAAACCACAACTGAATGTGTGGTTGTGGTTGCACAGAATGAACATACAGAGCAAAAAGAAGACATCTAAGGAACACCAACATTCATGGGACTAATGAATGAATACTGCATACGAGGTAAAAGGAGAGTCTCTTGTAAACAGAAAGCAAAGGGGATGAACCACACAAAGACTCCTTGGCTTAGATCTGAGAGATTTGGAGAAAGTTCTGACCACCTTGCACTCAGTTCTGCTAGACTTTTGACTTATCTGCGTCACCATCACTTGTGCTTCTCCCTACCCTCCTCCAACACACATACACACTCACAAACATACTTCCTCCCTTACAGGAACCAGTGTTCCTGAACACTTCTCTTTTTCAAATCTAAAAGCAGTTTGCAAGCTGAAGGTGTAGCTCAAACAGTGCTTTATCTTTCTGCTCATCTCAGACCCTTCTAACTGATCATCCTAGCTTGATTCCATGAGATGACTCAAAAGCCATTTAGTAGGCCGGGCATGGTGGCACATGCCTGTAATCCACCTGAAGCAGGAAGATCACAAGTTCAAGCTCAGCTTAAGCAATTTAGTGAGGCGCTAAGCAACTTAGCAAGACCTTGTCTCAAAATAAAAAATAAAAAGGGCTGGGATGTTGCTCAGTGTTTAGGCACCCCTGGGTTTAATCCCTAGTACCAAAAATAAATCAGAAATTTAAAAATAAGAAAAAAGCAATTTAGTTCAGGACCTAAACAGCAGAAAAAACAGCAGTCTGCAAAAATGGTCTTTTATGTGCTATATGGCAAAAAGAAGCCTTAAGTATTTAATATTTAGAATAAAGGAAGACATTTGATTCTAGTAGAATCTTTACAAAGCACAGAAAGCTTCCTCAAGATGCTCCCCATGTCTTATCACAGTCATCCACCAGGCCAAGAAGGAGTCATGGTGTTCTTCAACAGCCAGCACCTATCCACCCAAGAGGTGTAAAAAAAAGATAAAAGAAAATGTCAAGTTGACTGAAATTGTGGAGTTCTCAATTGCTGCTGGTATTTCAGAATAAGAATTATTCTGAAACACCTTTTGGGAATGGAGTAGTGGGAATCACTTGGTATATTGTTCCTTGCTTCCTGGACATCAACAATGATGTATTCATTCAAGAAAACTTCCAGTCACCAAAAGCAAATAAATAAATTTGAAAACATCATGTTATGGTTTGGATATGAGATATCCCCTAAAAGCTTCTGTTAACACAGGAATATTCACAGGTAACATCATCAGATTATGAGAGCTATAACATAATCAGTCCATGGTAGTTCCAATGGACTGACTGGCTTATAACTGTAGGCAGATGGGGCAGGGCTGAAGGATGTGAGTCACTGAGGGCATTCCCTAGAAGGGTTGGTCTTCCTGTGATCCCTACCTCCTCCCTCTGTCTGTCCCTCCCTCCCTTGCCCCCACTTCCGGACCCTGCCATAAACTAAGTAGATTTCCTCCAATGGGCCCTTCCCTCATGATGTTCTGCCTTAACTTGGGCCAGAGCAACTGAGTCAGCCATCTGTGGACTGAAACCTCTGAAACAGTGAACCCCAAATAAACTTTTCGTCTTCTAAGTTTTCTTATCGAGTATTTTGGTCACAGCAACTCAAAAGCAGACTAAAACAGTATCTTAGTCCTGCCAAACTTGAAGTATTCATACCCACTTGAGCCTTAACAGCATATGGATTCTATCTACATATTTTCTCTTCTTTACAGAAGGAAATGGGGGCTTTTGGCTATGAAGAGCTCCCCTGAAATCCTGCAGTCACTCAGCACTATCCCTATTCCCACTGAACATCATGTGCTATGGAGAATTTCTCCTCACCTGGTCAGTGGAGTTCAGTAATTTTGGAATA
Source organism: Geosciurus inauris (assembly GCA_004024805.1). Taxonomy (NCBI): domain Eukaryota; kingdom Metazoa; phylum Chordata; class Mammalia; order Rodentia; family Sciuridae; genus Geosciurus; species Geosciurus inauris. The sequence continues at coordinate 63,470 of PVHX01010162.1, read as the reverse complement.
CACATTTAGTCATATCTGGGTTGATGTTCACTAGGATTTCACCTCTCTCAGCTCATATATCTCAACTTTTCTTCACAGTGGCTGAGGAAGTGAGCTACATGTAGAAGAAATCAGTAATTCTATCACAACTCTTAGTCTTCATTCCAACTCCATAAAATCAAGAGTCCCTAAAGAACATGACTTAATGAAAAGGCAATCAAATAAAATGTCGACATATCCTAGTAAGTGTGAACTTTTGGAAATCAAATAACTGTTCTCCAATGGCTTTCTTATACCTCCGCCATTACATGGAAAGGAAGACCAGTTTTCCCACAGGTTGTAGGACAAGGATGAGAAATATTTGGGGCAGAGCAAGGCATGGAGATGAACCAGCCTGTATCAACTGATCTCAATACACATGAGAAAGCCCAGGCAAGGCCTGCAGAGCCAGCCTAGTTCAGCCCAGATTGGCCAATCTCCAGTCTGTCTCAAGATGCATGAGTGATCCCAGACCAAACCAGGATCCCCCAGCTAACTCAGAGACTCACTATCAACAAGACTGACTTGTTAACAGACGTGGACAAAGTTTGGGACACCCCCGCCCCCGACCCCGACCTAGGGATCGGCCTCTGTGAGAGAAGCTACATCCAAAATCTACTACCTCCAGAGATGTTCATGCTGAACAGAAGCACTCAGAAGGGTTTCTGTATCATCAAACATTTCAGCACATGCAAGAATAGTTTGAAAAAATCAAGTTTTTCTGGATCACATAGGACTGAACATTCACAACATGTGAAAGCATTTTTTAAATTCCACTTATTTCTTCATTTTTAAAGGAGAAATTGGGAAAGTAATTAAAATCTTTGTCTGACCCTTAATAGCCCTTCCATACCTTTCCCCCTTACTTACATTTAAGGCCAGCTACACACAGAAAGGCTCTGAAAGTGGACAAAATAAGATCCAGGGTGACAGAATGAAAAGTTCATTTAAAAGAGAGAAAAACATTAGCTAATAATTTACTTCCTAACCTCCACTGAGGTCTACCATAGATACCAGGCACTTGTGTGGTCCTGGGCAGAACATTCATTGTTGCTCCCTCATGGTTTATTGGCCATCAACCTGAAGTGACTCAGGACAGTCCAAGGAATCAGGCATGGTCTGCTCATGGCTATGATGTTCTGTGTGTGGTGGTTCTAGAGACACACCATTCAGTGGCAGCCCTGCCAGAGGACTTTAAACTCAAAACAGATCCCCATGGATTGCTGTGGGATATGGTGTTATTTATAGTCATGGTCAGTGTTTTAGTCAGCTTTTTCATTGCTGTGAACAAAAGATCCAATGAGAACAATTAGAGGAGGAAAAGTTTATTTAGGGCTCAAAATTTCAGAAGCCTCAGTCCACTCAGGGCTGACTCCATTGCTATGGGTCCAAAATGATAAAAAAACCATCATAATGGAAGAAAGCAGCTCAGGACAGGGGAGCAAGGAAGCAGAGAGAGAACTCCTCATTAGGGAAAAAATTTGATACCGAAGGTATGTCCCCAATGATCCACCTCCTCCAGCTGCACCCCATCTGCCTACAGTTATCACCCAGTTAATCTCTATCAGTGAATTAATCCATTGATTAGGTTACAACTGCCAATTTTTTTATAATTAAAAGCCTAACTTATGCAAGTAAAGACAAAGAACTAGACACTGAAGTTTCTGCCCATTCAAATTTTTTAATCATTTAACCTCATTTAGGAAGAATGTGAGGACTTGAATCAACTTAGATGGGAGCCAGGCCCAAGGAGAACCTGTCAGAAGTAGCAATATTGGAGGCAATTAATGAAGAGTAGGAGAAAATCTTTAACTCTGAGTGGACTAAAAACACATACTTTTAGAAGGACTTAGCAAACATTTGGAACAAGTTGAACTTGATATTACAAGAAATCTTCAGTCTTTAGAAAGTGCATCAAACATTCTATTTCAAGTAGCTATAAGCAAAATACCCTTCAAAATATATCAGAAGAATGAAGAACTTCAGAATTGTTGAAAATATGCTTCACTTGAAAATTCCCATCTTCAGAGAATGAGAATTTCCCATTTAAGAGAAAGAAACTTTTCTCACAAGAAGCTAAAAATGACATAGAGTGAGCAAACTTATTAATCAGGGGGAAAGTTTAATAATAAGAATCTCTAAGCAAGTTCTAAATGATAAATAATATCAGATCAAGCCTATAAGTAACCATTTGCAAAAGATGAGAGAGAATCTGTTCATGAAGAAAACAAGGATAGTGGAAACCTGATATCAAATATAATGAACACATCAGATAATGGGTACTTTTAAAAAGGTGAATCCAAAAGAGTTTTGGAGAAACAGACTGATATTGCTGAGTTAAATACAGCTCATCTAGACTGGGGCACAACAAGTGACTATATCCACTTCAGCTGAGTTTAGTTTGGTTTATTGGCACTGAGAATTGAACCTACAGGCACTCTGACACTGAGCTACATCCCCAGTACCTTTTATTTTTTATTTTGCAATTTTTTATTTTACATTGCTGAGGCTTGACTTGAAATTGAAATCCTCCTGCTTCGGCCTCCCAAATCACTGGAATTACAGGTGTATATCATTGTGTCCAGTGGGCTTATTTTAAAACTTATTTTTAAGCTCTCAAAGAAAATGAAACCAAACATGCACTACAAAAAATTAATTGAAGGAGACAAAATAGTTGACGCGCAAACTGTAGTCTCCAGATGAGAAAGCTTCACTATAATCTGACAGGGGAACAAATGCAGTTTAGAAACACCAAAGCTCCAGCAGGGAGTTTCAGTGCCTCCTACACTGCATTGAGAAAAATAAATGAATTGTGCCAAATAGCCAGTAAACTGTGGAGAATTACTCTAAAACAGATGGAAAGATTGTTATGTGAAAACCTAGACATTTGCAAAACATTTTTCAGGGAGAACTTAAATATTTCCAAAAGTAACTATTTAAAAAAAAACTGAAAATGTAGAATACAAAACTATAATACTCCTAGAAGATAACAAAGGAAAAAATATAGGTGATCTTGGATTTGGCAATGACTTTTTACATATAACAGCAAAAGCACACTCCATGAAAGTAATAACATGAACTTAACTGAAAGTAAAAATTTCTGCTCTGTAAAAGACAATGTCAAGAGCATGACAGACAAGTCGTAGACAGAAGAAAAAAATACTCAAATATATCTAAAAAATACACAAACAACTTTTAAAGCTTAACAGTAAGAAAATACACATTCCAATTAAAAAACAGGCCAAGGACTTTAACACCTCATATGCAGATGGTAAACAATCATACAAAAAGATGTTTCACATCATATGGTATCAGGGAAATGAAAACAATGACATACCATTACACCCCTATTAAAGTAGCCAAAATTCAGAACACTGACACCACCAAATGCTAGCGAGGATATGGAGCCACAGGAACTCTCACTTATTGCTGGTGGAAATACACTAGTATAGCCACTTTGCAAACCAGAATAATGATTTCTTAAAAAAAGAAGCATATTCTTAGCTTGTAATTGATCATTCATGCTCCTTGGTATTTACCCAGAGGTACTGAAAACACATATACAAAACTTTTGCACAGATTTTTATAACAGCCTCATTCACAACTCCCAAAACTTGGAAGCAATCAAGATGTCCTTCAGTAGATGAATGGTACCTTCAGACAATGGAATTTTATTCAATACTAACAAGAAAAGAGCTATCAAGCCATAAAAAGACATGAAGGCAACTTAAGCATTTAGTAATAAGTAAATGAAAGGAGCCAATTTGAAAAGGCTATATACTGTATGATTTCAACTATAACATGATATTCTGGAAAAGACAAAACTATAGAGACATTAAAAAGATCAGGAGCTTCCAAGGGTTGTTGGGGATACAGAAATATACAGGCAGAACAGAGAAGACTTTTAGAGTAGTGAAAATACTCTGTATGATGCTATAATGAGAATACATGTTATTATACATTTGTCTAAATGTATAGAATGAACAATACCAAAAGTGCATCCTAATGTAACTAGGGACTCTGGATGATACTGATGGGTCAGCATAGGTTCATCAATGGGAATAAACGTACCACTTTGGTTAAGGATATAAATAATAAGCTATGTATGTGTTGAGGCAGGAAGGATAAGACCTATTTCTATAACTTCTCAATTTTACTGTCAACCTAAATCTGCTTTAAAAGAACAAAAGCATTCTGATAAAGTAATATCATAGCACTAATGTGCCCAATAGGGCATTTGGAAAAACCCAGGAGGACCACCAGGAAACCCAGAAGGATAGAGATCCCCAAGAAAGGACTGAAACCGAGCTAAGATGGCACGGGGTCCAGGGGTCAGTGTCAAGTGTATTTGCAACACAATCTTCCCAGTATCAGTACTATAGAAATAGAAATTCCATCAGGCCACTTCCATCCTTAACATACCAAGGCAGAAACTGTCCTGGTACTCCTTCAACTAGTAGACACTGAGGACCTTCTTTCAACTTTTCCACCCAAGAAAAAGAACATGCCACCTCAGGACTGGTAGTTAATTGTGGGTTTTAGGAGAAAAGCAGCAAAATAGGTAAAAGAAACACCTCGAAGAGATGCGTCCTACTACCAAAGTTATGTTAAAGACCAACTCAGTGTGCTATGTATTGCCATCAACCAACATGCTCAGGAATTCCTAGCACTTTTAACTTCTTTGCACCCTATAAATTAGAAAAGTGGGAACAAAAAGACTAAACAGTTTGCCAGAGGTGGTAACTAAAATAGAGCAAGAACTAGGAACAAATGACAAAAGGTATCCCGGTTATGGAAAACCCCTCCAGCCAATCTGCTCTTTCAACAGCACCTTCTGAAAAGAATGCCAAAATTATTCTGTCTTTAAAAGCTGAGAAGTTTGGGGGGAAAAAGTGCCATTAGCTTGGCATTCAAGACTTGAATATTTGTAACATGATAACTGTGTCAAGACCTACTGGCATCTACTTAAAAGTATTCATTACTCTTTTCCCAATTCTCTGTTGAGAGTTTGGAAATTTTGTTTCAAAAATATGTTTGGCAGAGAATATACACAAGGTTTTAGGTTATTATGAAGTAGTTGATGAATCAAAGACCTGTGAAATTCAGTGTCTAAAATGGATTAATGCTTTCTACACAGGAATTGTCAGTATACTGAAGGAAAAAAATCAGTGCAAACGGATTCCTCATTATCTAAATAAAAAATAACCTTTCTTCATACTTAAATTTTAAAAAAGGAGGGAAGCCAGGCGCAATGGTGCACACCTGTAATCCCAGCTGCTCAGGAAGCTGAGGCAGAGGATTGTAAATTCAAAGCCAGCCTCAGCAACTTAGCCAGGCCCTAAGCAACTCAGCAAGACCCATCTCAAAATAAAAAATAAAAAGGGCTGGGGATGTGGCTCAGTGGTTAAGTGTCCCTGGGCTCAATCCCTGGTACCAAAAAGTAATAAAATTTTTAAAAGGAGGCAGAAAAGACTTTCGGTGACTGAGTTGTTGCTAGCATATAGACCTTTTGAAAACTTATGTATCATTAACCTATTATTCCAAAATTTAAAAAACATAAGTCAACAGGACACTTGTCCAATTTCTGTAGACAAAATACAAATCCCATTTAGAAGAGGTGGCAAGAAAGAAATTCCTAGCTTTACCTCTAAACTTCGTAGACAAAATGCCATGTATGCAACTTATTTTATAAGAAAGTACCTATAATCACCTACTCCCCCTGGTTCTCCATGCACAAAAAGAAAGCAGCCAAAGGAAATAATTCCCTAATTTATATCTCTTTCTTTCACATACAGGACTAGTAACTTCAGAAACCTATTAGAGATACTTCAATATGTGTCAGCCACTTTTATTCAGGAAAAAAAAAAAAAACTTCCTTGTGTTTTGGTTATTAGTTTCCAAAGAAAATCCTGATGTTTTCATGAAGAAGGGCTATAAAATTCAAGCAGGCCCTGCCTGCATTTGAAGCATAACATACTCCATACTATGCATGAAATTAAGGTACAACCATGTAATAAACTAACTGGAATTGCCAATACAGGGACTGGTAAAATTATTAATTCCTCTATAATACACACCAGTGTTAGTTTTAAACTCTAATTTATTCCTGACAAAAATGATAATTTTCTCTTAGCTTCTGGGTCTTAAAATTGCATTATAAGAATTAATTTTAATTTTCAAATCTCAGATCATATTACAGGTAAGTAGTGGAGTATAGAATCTTGTGAAGTCATATGTTCATTCTGGTAAAAACAATATTTCACCAACCAAAGTTAAATAAGGAAGGTAGAGAGGGAGGGAGGGAAGAAAGAGAGAGACACATGTCCTCATATATGATCAACAGAAAAGGTACTAAAAGTTCATTTTTTCCAATTATTCTTCATACACTTTGCTCCCTGGCATTTCCTTTTTTTTTTTTTTTTTTTTTTTTTTTTTTTTTTTTTTTTTTTCTTTTTTTAAACTAACCACCTATTTAAGATTTCACACAAACAAAAAAAAAAATCAACAGGTTTACAGCTCTTACAAATTTAAAAACTAAAATATCTTATTAGCTAAAAAAAGTGAAGCACAGGGTAATACTTAGAATAATCCTCTTGTGTATGTTTAAGCATACATTTTTGCTCCTAAGTTTCTGAAATATGAGAGTATCTATAAATATTTTTGTTCATAGTAATTACTAGTGAAGAGAGAAGTATGGCAAGGGAGATATTTACTCTTCATAATATCCCTTTGGTTTTGTTAGAAACTTGTATTTTTATTTGCCTTCTTCAGTAATTTAAACTTTTAAAAAATTTTCAAAGTTCCCTACCCACCCTGAGAGCCTCTGCCACTTATGTGTTCAGTCTCTCCAGTAGAGGGCATGGTAGATTCAACATGGAAAAGGTATTAGTTTATCAGCCACTCTCCCATTGTGGTTTTGCTGTGCAACTTTTACAACCCACTGCCTTGTTTCTTCCTCTACCACAGAATGGAAAATACATGCCATCTTAATATGAAGCAATCCTATTTACCTAAAACCTAACTGCACCAAAAAAATCCAAAGGGAAGTCATCAAAAATTATAGCTTTCACTTTAAAAATGTCAGCCTGTCTTTTTAGAAAGACGTGGCAACTTTTTTTTTTTAAAAAAGGCTAATGTTAACAGCAGGTATTGCCTTAACTCTTAAAATTACCCATTACAATAAAAATTTTAAACTGATTCACAGATTTATCAATCAACCATGTAATTTTCAGAAAAAATAATTTCTGCCTTTTAATATGAGTTTTCAGTCTGAAAAGGTTTATGATAAAGCAAATACTAGCCAATGCCCTGATTCACTCCTATAATCCCAGCTACTGGAGAGGATGAGGCAAGAAGATCAGAAGTTCAAGGCCAGCCTAAGCAAATTAGTGAGACCCTGTCTCAAATTAAAGATGAAAAGAAGACTGAGGATGTAGCTCAATGGTAGAGCATTTGCCTAGCATGTGCATTGCCCTGGGTTCAATTCCCAGTACCACCAAAAGGATGGAGGAGCTGGGGTTCTAGTTTAGTGATACAGCACCCCTGGGTTTAATCCCCAGTACTGGGGCTGGGGTAATGCTTAGATATTAAACAAAACCATCAAGGACAGAAAGTCAGCATTTTAATCAGTTGTTTACATGAATACGTGTGTATTCACCTTTGTTCATATAGAGAGATGATTTAACTTCTCTAGCTTGGAGATCTCTAAAAAGAGTTTAACTGTTAATCTTTGCTTACTTTCCTTATTCATTTATTATCCAGACACCATTCATTAAATATCTATCATGAACTTGATATTTTACAAATCTGCAACATTATTTTGATACTTATATAATAAGTACTGAATCATCAGAAAGTGAAAATAGAAGTAGGAACATTATGTAAAGTTCTTTTAGGATGAAAAGCATATGCTTAAGAAAAATTACCTTCTTACAGTCTTACAAACAGGCTTTCAGGTATTTATTACTGAAATCTAAATGATTTTCATTTCCACAATAAAGTATATAACTGTTCTCTTTACTAATAAATACAGAATTTGTTAAGTCAAACTTGCAGCTCCAGCTACTGGCAGCTCAATACATGAATATGTTAGCTGGTTCCAATTTTCAAGAATGTCTCCAATTTTCTCTTAACAGGTCTACTGCAAAGTAGGGAGAATATCTACAGCCTAATCAATGCTTTGCTGCCTACTTAGAGGCTTGATAGGAAACCTACCTGAGTATTCCATTTTATAGTCCTGGTATTATTATCTGAAATGGATTCACTTTGTAGTTGAGGTAATCTATTTGTCCTTAAAGCCTGCAGTAAGGAGAGATGGTTTCTGAAAATGAAGCTTATTCAATCAAACCAAACCTCTCTGCCCATTTCCCCCGAGCTCCCCCTCCACCACACCCTTTTTGTCAGTTGAATGTTCTGGTCAATTCTAAGCCAACCAAGAATGATTCAGGAGGAAATCCTTGATTCCTTGCACTCTTAAACAAGAATGATTCCGGCATGTAACCAAATTCTTTGTATTCCTCTTTATCTCTCACCATAAAAGATTTGTGATTTGTGTTGGCAGGAGATACTGTCGAGGACTCCAGAGCAGCAGCCCTGTAACCTCACAGGTTTCAGCCACGTGTCTAGTGTTGATCAAAAATGCAAACCCAATTAAAGCCCTGTCTTCTGACAAGTCACTTTCACCTGTTTGCTCTCTAATATTCATTCCCAAAATTGTTCTACCATGCCTAGGCAAGCTGCAAAGCAGGTCACAGCACCTGCCCTGAGCAGTCATCCTTTCAGGTTTCTCCGGTTAGTTTTCCTTCCCCAAATTAAGTGGAGTGCCTGGGAGGAATTGGAAGGGTTTCTCTGCAGCCTCAGTTTATAGACCAGGTGGCTTCGGGTGAATCTTTAAAGCATGACTGTAAACAAGAAAGGAGGTGCAGAGAGAGGGCACGGTCAGGAAAACACAAAAGGAAAAAGCCTAGTCTTAATTCGAAATAAGGCCACTGAACGAACTCTGGTTAGCAGCAAATGAATTTCCCTGCTAGGGAATCAGCACTCCCGGGAAGCGGCAAGCAAGAGGGATAAGGAAGGGCAAACGCCCAGGCCTGGCCGGCAGCCAACCTCTGCCGCAGCGCAGACCTCCGATCCGGCCCGGCCGCCACGCCTCGGCAAAGGTCACGGCGACGGCTCATACTGAAAGGTCTCTTTCTGTTCTCAAAGGGGTCCCTCTGGCCGCAGCTTCTTGGCCTGCGTGCGCACGAAGCCGAGCCCTCATACGTCAGCAGCGCCCTCGCTCCAAGACCCCTCCGCAGCGTCCGTGACCGCCGCAGGCCAAGTTGACCACGCCCCAAGCCCGCCTGCGTCGGCCAATCTGCGCTCCCTAGAGGCGGGGCCGGCAGCGTGAGGCCCCGCCCCTGCGCCGCAGCCTGTTTTAAATACTGCGATGCGCTCCTCGCGGCGTACAGCTGCGGCCTCTGCGGGAAAACTATAATGCAAAGTGCCATGTTCCTGGCTGTCCAACACGACTGCGTACCCATGGACAAGAACGCAGGCAGCAGTCCCAAGAACGAGGAGAAGCGGGAAAAGATGAAACGGACCCTGTGAGTATGGCTTTCTCTCTCCCGCGACTTCAGTCCAGCAACAAGCGTTTGCTGCAGACGCGGTACCTTCGGTCTCGGATTTGACTTTAGCAAACTGTAGCCTGAGCCTCTGCAGAAAATAATAAATAAATTTATATGGAGGAAAAGTTAATGTGCACAATAATTGTAAATCTGTGTGGTATGTACTTGTTTTTATGAGCAAAGGACGCTCGAGTAGTTTAGAAACTGAGGAAAATTCTCTGTATAAGAGCGGTGGTAGATGTGCTAAGATACTGCAGATTGGCTTTTTGTTCTGCATTTAAAATGACATCAGAATACTGCGGCTGAAGCGCGTCCCCAGCATCCCAGCATTCGTAGGTTGCATTATGAGTTCTGATGAGCTTACACAGTTGTTGGATGATATGTTTTGCCTGGTTCTGAATATAATGGTTTTAGATTTTTTTTTTTTTTTAATGATAAAGCAGATAGTACCCAGTCACGACTGTGGAACAAATAATTGTTCTGCAGGATCCGCTTAAAAGGAGCATTTGTAGGTGAGGAAGGAGAGAGCCAGAGAAATCAATCACACACACACACCTCTCTTTGTACACAGCCTCTGGTGTGGTCCAGAACCTCCTGCTCTAAGGGTAAAAGAGGGAGCATCAGCCAAGTCAAGGCAGTTTCGCTGCTGTCCTTTACATTAAGGACCAAATGTCTCAGAATGGTAATTAACCTTACAGAAAAACGGCCTTTTGTGGGTCAGAAATAGCATCTGTCTTTTGAACTGTATGAACTAAATGTATCAAAATATCTTAGTGATTTTAGGTAGTCTTCTCCTTAGTTGTAAAACTAGTTAGATGAATGGATGAAATTGTGTTCATCACATAAAGTGCTGGGTTTAAATGTTAAGGGGTTAAGGTTGTCACTCGGGTTCTTGTTTTGTCTTATTTGGTGTGTTTGTAGCTACTGGGTGACTTTATTTGGTAAAAATACCTTCAACTGCAATGGTATATTGAAGCAATTGCCTCTTAGTGAATTTTTTTAAATTTTTTATTTTTTTTAGTTTAAAAGATTGGAAGACCCGTTTGAGCTATTTTTTGCACAATTCTTCTACTCCTGGGAAGCCCAAAACCAACAAGAAAAGCAAACAGCAAACTTTCATCAAGTAAGTCGGGAATCCTGTACTTGCAAGTATGAATAGCAAGTTATTAAACTTGAAAGAGGAACTCTGATATGCATAAGCTAATATGTGGAACTTCTCTTGCAGACCTTCTCCTGAGGAAGCACTGCTGTGGTCAGAAGCATTTGATGAGCTGCTAGCTAGTAAATGTAAGTTAAACTCTTGAATTTGATCCATAGGAAACATCACAAGAGTCTAGAAAGGATGTATCCATATCACAAATGAGTAGCTTGTGGGAGAACTTTTATAATTACTAGCATAAAGCATATTTTTCTCTCCTTTATTTCTCAGTATTTAGTCATGGAAATGTATGTGGTATGCACTCCAGGTGGGGAAGAAAAGTTAGCCTAAATATTAAAATGAACATTGCTCATAGTTAGGGTTGAGTCAGCTTTTCCATTGCATACAATGTTTTCAAGAGCCTTAGTTCCAGACAATTTATGACTCTTCTCTAAATATTTATTTTACATTTATAGCAAAGCTATATATTTTTGTAGCAGAGCACCAACTTAAACATTTTACCTACTGGCATTTTAGTCTTTAAGAAGCTAAAAGGAGGATCACAGACTTGAGTGAAATCTAGAGAATTGCTACATCTGATACTAGAAAAGCATAAGGAATTATCTGGTCACTCAGTTCTTCATACTCTGCAATCTTACTTTCTCCTCCCTTTAGATGGTCTTGCTGCATTCAGGGCTTTTTTAAAATCTGAGTTCTGTGAAGAAAATATTGAATTCTGGTTGGCCTGTGAAGACTTCAAAAAAACAAAATCACCCCAAAAACTGTCTTCAAAAGCAAGGAAAATATATACTGATTTCATAGAAAAGGAAGCTCCAAAAGAGGTAAGAAAAAAGGTTCTCATTTCAGCATCATTTGGGTATCTTCCACACCAAAGTGAAACAAATGAATTGAATCAAATCAGAGGCAAGTGGAGAGAGCAATAAGAAAGCCTGCCTCCTCACTAGCCTAAATTTCAGTTTAGTCTCTCCAGTCTTGGCTGAAGCTAATCACACATTACATTTTTTGTTTTCAAATATTAAAGTTCAGTCACTAACACTGAATACCAAATAAACCACTTTTTGTTGTTGTTGTTTTATTTCAGATAAACATAGACTTTCAAACCAAAACTCTGATTGCCCAAAATATACAAGAGGCTACAAGTGGTTGCTTCACTACTGCCCAGAAAAGGGTATATAGCCTGATGGAGAACAACTCTTACCCACGTTTCTTGGAGTCAGAATTCTACCAGGACTTGTGCAAAAAGTCACAGATCACCACAGAGTCCCATACTACATGAGATGGAAAAAAGTGCCCCAGAATGGAGGACATTTCTTTCTTTTTCCTGAGGGAAAAGGCTGTGACCTACCAAAAAGACTGACCTTGAATTCAGCCTGGGTGTTCAGGAAACATCACTCAGAACTATTGATTCAAAGTTGGGTAGTGAATTGGGAAGCCAGTAACCTAGGAGAAGTGTGTGTCAGAAGGACTTCCCTTCCTGAAGAACATGTGGGGTTGTCTCATTGGAAAAGCAGGAGATGAAAGATACAGTGTAATACTATTGTTCCAAAAACATTGAAAATCAATAGGTCTGGGATTATGTGGCCTTAGCTAGCTGGCTGTACATCTTTCCCTAAATCAGTCCATGTTACCACATAGTGGTTTTAGTTTTAGTTTTAGTTTTTAAGTACTAAGTAACATTAAAATGTTTACTATGTGCAAGGGTATTGAAGTTCTTATGACTATGGATCATCAGTACTGTTGTCTCACGTATTGCTAAAACTGAAAAGGTCTGTTCGAATTGTTAACCGGTGTATGAAATTGAATGTGTGCTTTGTGTAGAAAACTCAGTGTCCGTTATGAGTGCCAAAAACTGTCTTGAAGGCAGCTAAACTTTGAAGTGGTCTTTGAATACTTTTAATAAATTTTATTTTGATAAATAATGTTATTGAACACTTGGAGTCCAGATAAGATCTGATTTTTATTTGATTTTGGTAACTGGAATTATGGCATGTACATGAAAAACATCTAAAAAGGACCAGCTAAAATGGGAAGTAAAATAATGTGGAAACAAGCTCTAAAAGTAGTCACGTAACTAAGTTTTGCAAATTAAGAAAGAAGCCAATAGAGGAATGTAGGCCTGCTTTTTTTATTCTTTCCCTTGGTTCCAAGCTCCCCTGTAGGTACTAGCATAAGTTTCCAAGAAACATATTTGAAAACTGTTTCCATGATGGGTCAATACACAATCAGAATTTTCCTGAGTCTCTTGCCTTCATTGGCTAAAAAAGAAACTGATTACGTGACTTTAGGTAATGATGAAGGCAAAAGAAAGGCACTTTTGTTTCTTACACTTAATCCAGGAATGTGCTTTTTTCTAGTTAAGGAATCTGTTATTTTTCAGACTGCTAAGGTAAAAAAAGAATACTCTTTCCTTCAGCAGGCTGCTTTTCATTCTCCTTGGTTATGGTTTTAATAAGCAGGGAAGGGAGGCAACCTTCATCTTGGAGTTGGAAAATCTGAGCCAAAGTACTGACTTGCCATAGCTTTGTGACCTTAAGATTCTAACACCTTCCCTGGCTCCCCACAAGACATCTCCCTGGTATCTATGAAGTAGTAAAGGACTTTAGAAATTGTAAAGCACTAAAAAATGCACTTATTTCTGATTTACCAAAAGAAAATTGGCTTCCAGAAGTTTAAATACTGTTCCCACTGTGACTGCATTAATTTTCACCTTAACCAGAGTTTCTGGCAACAATATGCACAGGCTCCATGAGAGACTACCTTGTCCGACACTCCTGTATCATCAGCATTTGGAATGATACATAATTAGATGCTCCATAAACATTAACAGAATAAATGAATTCTGAAGAGTCATTGCAACAGTGCTATTTTTTTTGAGAATAAATATGATGGGTCTGTATAATTCATTTGTAAAGATTCCAGCCAACAGAGTAACCTAGGCGTCATGTCATATTTTTGCTACCAAGTGCTATTTACTGTACCTCATCTCTCCAGCTTATTCTCTACCACCACCCTGATCAAAGATGTCATCATCTGATGACTGGATGACTGCAGTTGTCTCAATTCACATCCCCCTGCTCATCCTCCCCACCTTATGTGTTCTCTGCTTTTAAATTCTAAGGATCCTTCCAAAATACAACCTTGAGTGTTTCTCCTGTTGCTTGTAAACCTTTGACCAGTCTCCCAAACATTAGGATACAGGCGGTGTCCCTAATATGGCCTAACACCTGCAGGGCTTGACTCCTTCCATTCTCAGCTCTGCCACATGTCCCCAGCTCTTTCTATTAGCCTCACTGGTCTACTTTCACTCCCTTGAATATGCCAGGCCTACTGGGCTCAAAAGGTCTTTGCACCTAATAGTTCCTCTGCACAGGATACAATTTTAGCTCTTACTCATCACTCAACTATCCTTGCAATTTCCACTTTCCCAGGGAAGCCTACCCCTACCTCCCTACCTAGGTCAGATCCTTTTTCAGACGTTCTCACAGCACTATGGAACTTAGAGCATTTAATAAGAGTCAGAAGTTCTAATTAATTTGTATGATTATTTGAAAATTCTGTCTTCAACTAGATTGTGGATGCCACAGTTGAGAACCCTGTGCTTTTTTCTGCTCACTGCTAAATCCCAACATTTAGCACAGTGCCTGGTATACAATAGGAGGCACATAAATAATTTTTCAGTAAATGAATAAGTATTAAAAGATCTTGTAAGCAAATGTTGGTGAAACAAGAAATGTCTAAGAATGTATGGAGAAATAAGGACAGGATTTAGTGGTTGGTTTTGTTTAAGAGAGGGGGTTTCCCTCTGTTGTCCACGTTGGCCCCAAACTCAAGTGATCCTCCTACCTTAGCTTCTTTAGTAGTTGGTGCTACAGGCATGTGGCGCTGCACCCAACTTTTAAGGAAATCATTTTAAAAGCCTCACTGGCTCAAATGTCTGAAAATATCTGCAGAACTTTTTCTTTTGACTAAATAAATAAATACTTTTTACTGGGCATGTTCTCTATAACTTCTGACCTTTAATAGAAGGAGAAGCCAAATTATAGTAACAAAAAAGAGTTTTGACTTTCAAGGCTACTGAAAGTACAGGTTTTATTCAGGTGGTATTTTTTAATGTTTTCCAGTGTGGAACAAACTGAAATAGATTTAAGATTAGAGACCGCATGCTTCTACAAATACTACTTAATGTTCCAGTTTCTCAGAATTCGTATGCTTAGGATCCACAGTCCATTTTGATAATATTTCACTGTTTATATATTTTAAGCCCAAGGATGTTTCAAAGCATGATTTCATATAGTCACATAAAAAAAAAAAAAAAAAAAAAAAAAACCAGAAAATTGTATGTTATCTGTCATCTGAGCACTGGAGGTAATAAATAAGTTTCCATGAAATTACTTAAAGTGATCACCCAAAATTTCACAGGAAAGAGGTCTTTGCTAGTTTTGTTAGAGTTGTTTTTGTTGATTAACCACAGTATTAGATCATTTATGGTTACATCTCACCTTGTATGTTCAAGAGGGCAGAGAAGAAATAGTTGTGAATTTCTCTGTCAAGAGAGGTGTCACGGATGAGCATTCCAACAGCACAGAGTCTATAAGGCACCTACTCTGTGTCAGGCCTTCTGCTCTTTGCAACTTTGTTTTGCTATGTTAGCCCAAAATTGCAGCTAAAGGAATTAGTTTGACTTTATAGAGAGTGTTTCCACTATTGAATGATGAGTTTTGACATGTGCAGATTTCCCCAGGTATGGCTCACATGCTTTTTGACAACACCAACTCCCTTTTCTCTTTCCTTGAGAAGAACTCAACAGACATCTGAATGCTACTGTAAACAACCTCTGGCAAAAGTAGATGCATTAGAATAATCCAACATTAAGCTGGTGCTTGCACTTGCAAACAACAAAATCATTCCTTTCTAGAGAAAATGGAATGGGTTAAAGAGGAGAGCTTCTACATTTTGGAATCCAATCAGAAGAATCCTAAGACAACCGCAGGACGGCAAGCACCAAGTAAAACACAAAAGCATTTAAAGGAGAAGACACGGTTGTGAACGAGTGTTGAAAAAGAACTGAACACTCATATCAGCCTGAGACAAGAGATGTAATTGGCTGAAAAGGAACTGGCGAAGTATGTTCATGAAAAGCAGGATGCTCCAGCATCTCTGCAGCAGCAGCTGGATTGTCTCAGGGCTCTCAAGCATGAACTTCCTTTTAAGCTGCCGAGCTCAGACTTAAGAATAAAACAGAAAAGTGAACTAAACAGACATTTGGAAAAGAAGACTAATCATATGGCTGCTACCACTAAACATCTGGAACAAAGATTGAGCCAGGCTGAGCAAGGCTGCCAGAAAGCTGAACTGGACCATTGACTCTTCAAGCAGGACCTCAGAGACAAGATCAACAGTCTACAGCTGGAAGCAGAGATGATCACTAGGCAGCAGCAGCTTCAATTAGTCCTAAAATAGGAAAGAAGGTTACAAAACTACAGGAGCATCCCAGGAAAGGGCTCTCAGAGCCAGAACCCAAGGATGCACAGCTCAAAATTTGAGGGGAAAGGTTAAACTAAAAAGAGCCAATGGAAGAAAACCAGAGGCTGCAGCCTCTCCCTATGGATAAACAGCATCAGTCAGTGTTCTCTGAAAAGCTGCAGGTGTGTTAACACAAAGAATGTGTAAGAACCGCTGAGGAACCTTCTGTGATACCTCTTTAACAAAAGGCCAGCCTCTTCCTTCAAATATCAAGGAGCTAATGAAGCGATATTCTACCAGTTCGTCATTAAGAGTGAAGGAAAAGACCTGGACCAAAACATTCCTGCAGGGCCATTCTCTACCTGTGTTAGATGTCAGAACCCTCTAAAGTGCAGTCCTTAGAGTCAAGTAAAGAATTGTTAGAAATGATTGAAGTATACCAGTTCGAGGAAGAAAAGGCAGTAGTTGGGTATGCTAGAAATTGTACTCATTTTCCCTGGTAACTGTATAAATAAGTTACTATGGATACTCTATGGGTATGCTCAAAGAAACTTTAGGGAGAGAAGGGGGAGAATTTTCAGAAAACAAGCCCTGATCCAGGAAGCTCAAGGAACACCAAGCATAATAAACACTGTAAAAGTGAATATCATCTTCAGGCTGCTGAAAAGCTAATGACAACAGATGAAATCTAAAAAATACCCAGAGAGAAAAATGCCTTAAGATCTAGGAGCTATAAGAACTAGAGTAAACTTTTGATCAGAAACCATGCAAAGAAGAGGAAAGATGAAGTATTAAAAAATGTTTTAAAAATTCATTCATTTAGCAATCTCAATATCCAGCAAAATTGTTCATCAAACACAAAAACAAAACAAAAACTTTCTCAGACATAAAAACAATGGAGGGGGGCTGGGATTGTAGCTCAGTGGTAGAGCGCTTGCCTCACATGCGTGAGGCCCTGGGTTCGATCCTCAGCACCACATACAAAGCAATAAAATAAAGAATTTATAAAAAAAAAAAAAAAAACAATGGAGGGAATTTATTGCCAACAGACCTACTGGACATGAAATGTTAAGTTCTCCACAAAGAAGGACAATGATCCAGGTCAAAAGCTCAGATTTCAGGAAAGAAGACTGTCGCAGAAGGAATCCATGAAAATAAAGTAATATTATTTGTTGTTCTTGCTCTTGAATCAGTTAAGATAGCTGCTTGCTTAAAGTCATAATAAAAGCAATATCATATTGAGGGATTATAGCATACAGATAAATAAAAGAAATGACAACAGTGCCATAAGAAACAGAAAGGAGGAATTGGGAACACTCTTATGTTTCCCATACTACGAAGTAAGTGGAGCAGTGTTATTAAGGACAGACTTAGATTTATTGTAATGCATGTCTCAAGTTTGAGGGAAACCACTAAGTGTTTTCAAAAAGAACATAACTAATATGCTAAAGAGGGAGATGAAATAGAATCATATAAAATTTTCAGTGAAACTCACAGAAAAGAGAAAGAACAAGAAAGTTTTTAAAATAATAAGTGTCTTGAATAGAAAGAGTTATAAATGTGGCCCATAGGAATCAAATCATATCATTAACCATTCAAATGTGAATGTTCTAAATACACTAATCCATTGTCAGAGTAGATTAAGAAAAACAGAACTAAGTGTATATTGTCTACAAGAAACATACTTCATACATAAGAAAGAAAAATCTGAAATCAATGACCACAGATTCCATGTTAAGAAAGAATGGAAAATTTGAATTGAAATAAGAAAGGAAATAATAAAGATCAAAAGATAAATCAATGAAGCAGAAAACAGAAAAGCAATAGAGAAAATTCAATGGAACAAATAGCTATTTCCTCTGAGAAGATCAATAAACTTGATAAGACTAAGTTAACTGCTTAGGAGAAAAAATCACCAATAACTCATATCAAAATGATGCCAATGACATCACCACAGTGCCTATAGATGTGAAAATGATAGGAAACGTGAATAGCCCTATGCCAATTTCAACAATTTACATGAAGTAGATTTATTTCTTCAAATTCACAAATTAACACAGTTCACTCAATAAGAAAAGGATAATCTGAAGTCTTTATATCTACTATATACTAAAGAAATAGAATTCATAAGTAAAATAATTTCCATGAAGATCCATATAGGCCACTACCAAACTACATCAAACCCCAAGAAGAAATAATATCAATTTACACAAATTATAACCAAAAGACCTGAAGGAGTTTATTTTTCAAACACATGTAATACCAGCAGCACTCTGACACCAAAACCAGGGGGGAAAAACCCTATTAAAAGGAATAAATAGAGACGAATTCCATTCATATAGAGAAAACATTTCTTTTTTTCTATATTTTTAATTGAGGCATTATAATTATATATAATGATGGGATTCATTGTTACCTATTTACACATACATGCAATGGAATGATATAATTTCACCAATATTATTCCCCAGTATTTTCCCCTTTCCCTCTCCTCCCTCCCCTGGTCTCTTTCCTCTACTCTGCTGATCAAAGAGAGAACATTTCTAAACAATATCTTAGCAATCAAACTCATCAACAAGTTAAAAATTTAATTCATCTTGACCAGTTTGGATTTGACCCAGTACTACAAGGTTCACGTAGCTTTTTAGAGCCAGCCAATATGGTTCCCCATGCGGACAAATTAAAAACAGAAAATCCATATGATTATCTTCACAAAGTATCCATAAAATCCAACACTCTTTGATAATAAAAGAAGTCAACTAGGAATAAAAAGAAAGTTACCCAACCAGATAATATACACCTTCAAAAAAGCTAACAATATACTTAATGATATACTTATGAACAATATACTTAATGATAAAGACTGAATAACTTCCCCTGAGATCAGAAACGGACATAGACGCCAATTTTCATTTCTAAGGACGTTCAAGTCTGGCAACATAGGCAAGAAAAAGAAATAAAAGGCATCCAGATTAGAAAGGAAGAGGTAGATATATTTCTCTGCAGCTGATAGGATCTTGCATACATAAAATCTCAAGGAGTACACACAAGAAACTAGAATTAAGAAGTCAGTATAATAAGTGTTCAGGCTACAGCATCAATGCGTGCAACTTAATTTTACTTACACATATTAGTAATATGCAGTGAGAAATTAAAACAGCAACATAAAATAAGAAAAACAGGAATACTATTTGGAAGATCTGTTTACTGAAAACTTCTGCACAGAGAAATTAGAGAAGACTTAGAAAAATGGAGAAAGAACTCAGTGGTTGGAAGATTCAATATTGTTACCATATCAATTCTCCCAAATTGAGCTATCAAATCAGTATAGTCTCAATTTCAGACAGGGTTTTAGTGGAAATTGACAAGTATATTCTAAATCTTATGGCATTACAGAGAACCTAGAACAGCCAGTAAGGCCTCAAAAAGAAGAGCAAAGTTGGGAAGCTAAGACTACCTTATTTCAAGGCTTACAGGAAGGCAACAGTCAACAAGATAATGTGCTATGGGCATGAAGATAGACAAACGAGCCCTAGAAATGCAGATCCATTTTTTACTGGCATTAAGATAGATAATGTAGAAATAAACCCATCCATCAAAACGCAGCCATGTTTTGACACAGATAAAAAGCAATTCATCTTAAAAAGTATAAACTTTTCAACAAATGGTGCTGCAGCTGTTGGATATTCCTATGTTCCCTAAATGAGCATTGCTCAGCACATCTTACCATAGGCAAAAATTGATTTAAAGAGGATCATAGACCTACCAACATGAAAGTTTTAAAAAATTCTAGGAAAAAATCTTTTAAGATCCATGTTATGCAGATTTTTCATACATACAATATAAATTTTATAAAGGGTTTTGTTTTTGGTTTGGTTTGGTTTGGTTTGGTACTGGGGAGTACCCAGGAATACTTTACTTCTGAGTTCATCCCAGTCATTTTATTTTGTGAGGAGTCTCACTAAGTTGCTAAAACTGACTCAAAATTGAAATCCTCCTTCCTCAGCCTCCTGAGTCACTGGGATTACAGACACGTGCCACCATGCCCAGCTGATAAAGGGTTGTTACGCAGAACACATATAAACACATATAGAACAATGTATGTATTTTCAACTATATGAATATAAACAACCACATTGACAGTAAACATTAGAATAGCTACATTACTAAAGAAGACCATGGCTAAGAAATAAGTACATAAAAACATGTTCCATATCCCTGATCCTTCGAGAGATACAAATAAAAACCACAATTCAATGCCACTACATGTGTATTATAATGGCTAAAATTAATAGATTGCTCAGATCAAGTGCAGGCTAAGATCTGAAGGAACTGAAACAGGCACTTACCATGGATGGGAATGTAAAATGGTGTAACTGTTTCCATGCACAAGCCACTCTTATTAATAGTTTGCACAGTTCCTGACATATTACACAATAGACAGACTAGAAGGGGTAGCTCCCTCAAGTCCCTCTTGCTGATCATGATACTAAAAGACAATATACTTCACCCAATTATTGTGGAAAACAAAAATCAGGTGAGGTTAAATAGGAATTCAGACACAAGTTCCAATCTCAGTGCACAATTTCAGAAATTGCAGAACAATCTATATTAACTCCAGTACAAGAAAGTATGAGTACTTCCTGTACAACAGAGTAAACACTATTGCAAATTAAGCTTGTGTACAACACTTAATGCAAGATGTTAATACTAGAAGAAATTAGGAGGGGTCCAGAGAAGTGGTATATGGAAACTCTTGGTACTTTTTGCTCACTGTTTCATAAATCTTTCAAAGTGCTCCAAAGTTTTGGTTGTTTTGTTTTGTTTTGTTTTTACTCAGATGGATTGTAATCAATGGGAGCTGACTTGAAAAGTTATAGAAGAGGAAGAAGAAACTAGAGAATAAGGTATTAGAGCTCATAAAAACAAGCAAATTGGCGAGAGGGAAGGCAGTAAAAGGATAGATTTCTACCTATATAGCTATTGTTTCCAAGTTTTCTACCCCTATCCTTCCAACCTAGAGAAATTTAGGGGAACAAACGATTATGCATTGACTATTATCCAATTTTGTTGGCAGAGGCATTTGAAGTCAACTTCAGATTTGGGTATCATTACTTCCCTCAGTCTAATTAAGTCAACAACTACTCTCCAACCACTTCTTGGGACCTCTGTAGGCAACTGGTATTATTCAATGCCTATTGATTCTCATGAGCTTAAGGGACTTTCTGCTTTATACCTAAGTGACTCCAAGGAAGGAAGAGAAGTGTTTTGTGTGTGTGTGTGTGTGTGTGTGTGTGCACGCACGTGTGTGTGGTGTGTTACTAGGGCCTTGAACATGCGAGCACTCTACCATTGAGATACATACCCAGTCTTTTTTTTATCCTTTTTCCTTTTTCTCCTCTCTCTCTCTCTCTGTCTTCTTGCCTCAGTCTCTCAAGTACTTTGGATTACAGGTGTGCACCACCACACCCAGCTTTTTTTCTTAGTTCTAAGATTATTCCACTATTTTAAAACCTTTTGGGGGGGGTATGGGAAATCTCTGCACCTTCCTCTCCATTTTGCTTTGAACCTAAAACAAATCAAAGTATTTAAAAACATAAAAAGACCTAATTGTCTTTGGGCATGTTATTTATCTCTCCAAGTCCCATTTTCCTAATTTATATAATGAGGGTAATAATACCTATCTTACTAGTGTAGATTAAGGGAGCTCATCTCCCATGTTGAGGGTCATGCTTGACTAATGGAAAGTTCTCAGTAGAGTGGCTAAAAGTATGAACTTGGAGTCAACACTTATTATGCATGTGATGTTGTACAATGAAATTCTCTCTTTCTCCAAGTCCTCAAAGCTACAATAAGGGTAGAGTTATTTTAAGATGACTCAATGAAATGATGTGGCTAAATACTCAGTATCCTGCCTGGCAGATAATAACCTTCCAACAAACTGTAGCTAACATGATAAGACTTCCTCATTTTCTTCTTCATCTCTGGACCTCTTAGGAGAATGAGTTGGATTTCACACAATAAAATTTACTTTTTTGGAGAAATTCATTTGATATCTCTAATCTCCCAGATACTTATTCTATTTAAATTTATATTGAAATTTTTCTCCATAAGCAGTTTTTCCACTTTTTCATTTTTCTCTTCCCTCTAAGAAATATTTCTCTTCTAAATATTGAAAGCACATAGCCATGTGTGGTGGCATGTACCTGTAATCCCAGTGGCTCAGGGGGCTGAGGCAGGAGGATCACAAGTTCACAGCCAGCCTCAGCAGCTTAGCAAGGCCCAAAGCAACTTTTCAAGACCCTTGTCTCAAAATAAAAAATAAAAAGTGCTGATGATGTGGTTCAGTGGTTAAGCACTTCTGGGTTCAATCCCCGCTACCTAAATAAATAAATAAATGCATATAGGAGGGAAACTAAATATATTCCCAAAGTACCAATTACTCTGTGGACATTTATAATGTGTTTAATACCTAAGAAGATTTTGAGAAAAATCTGTGTATGGGAAAAAACACCATCTCTAGAGCATAATAATGTGTAAATTAATCAATTAAACACTAAACATTTAAAAAAATCTTTCCTTTCAATGCATTGAGACAGTTGTCTTAAATTTCTCTTTTCTAGCCCAGGTAGCTCCACTCTCATTTAGTGAGTTAGATAGCTTTTCATCCCTGTAACCAAAATGCCTGACATAAACAACTTACAGGAGGAAAGATTTATTTTGGCTCATGGCTTTGTCTATAGTCAGCTGGTTCAATTGCTATAGAACTATGGTGAGGCAGGTATCATGGTGAACAGAGAATGGAACTGAACTGTTCATCACATGGCAAAGGAAAGGAAGAAAGAGAAAAAAAGGGGCCAGAGGCCAAGGACATGATATAGTCCCCACGGGCATGCCCCCAAGGACTCACTCCCTTTACTATGTTCTGCCTCCTATACTTTTCACCACCTCCCAATCGTCTATTCTGCTATCAATAAATTTAATCCACTGATGAAGTCAGACCCCTCATGGTCCAATCTTTCCCATAAGCCCCACCTCCGAAACTGCTGTATTGAAGACCAAGCTCCTAACACATGAATTTTTGGGGCACGTTCCAGACACAAACCATAATACCTAGATATAAAATAAGTCATTTAAAAGTTCTAAGCAGGCATTTTGCTGATGACCACATTGTCACTTTCTGGTAGTTTTTTCATTTCTTTTTATTTCTAGGAGCTTCAAAATCTAAGTATGGATCTAGAGTTTAATCCCCAACCCTGATTGTCTTATGATTGTGCTTCTCAAACTTGTTTGCTAATGTCCTCAGAAATCCAAGAAAAGTGAATTATAGTAGATCTACAAATTAATAGATGAGTGAAAGGAAGTCTTGTAGAATAGAGGAAGAAGAATGGACGGGGTTGGAGCTAAAGGAAAAGGAAGGATCATGAACTGTATCGATTACTTTGTGTGTATGAGTATGTTGGGATGAACCCAACTACTGTGTATAACGATAAAGCTCAAATCAAAAAAATACTTTCATGTTTTATCTAACTATTCATATTTTGTAATATACTTCATAATTTTCCCATTTAAGTCCAAATAAATGATAAATTTAAAATATTACTGAATTATATTGTCTTTCTAGGAAGATGTGCCTTTGACTTGAAGATGTTCCTTTGACTTGAAGTAATCCAGGATAAACAAAAATAAAATAAAAATAAGTTGCATGTGGAAATGCTTTGCCACAATAATTATTTACTAAAATTAAAAACAGGTAATATGGAGGAAGCTTTCCTTTACTACTTAGCTATAATTTGTTTTAAAAATTGTTAGAAATCAATGAGAAATAAAATGCCAAGAGGCATATTGGGCTTGCTACTACTTGCCAAACACGGGAAAGCATGAACAGAGTAAACATGATTCTGTTTATTTACAAGTGATTTTTTTCTTTATTTTTTCCACAGCACAGAACTCAGCTTGTTTTCAGTAAAGTTGGCTGATTTTCTGAAACTTGTTTCCTTAATCATTTAGTTGCCTTTGAACAACATAATTACAATTGAAAATTGCAAAGAGCCATATTTCTGTTGCAGATATATTATCCTGTCCTTCCAAAGCTCCTTACAGCCTGATGGATTCTTCTTCCAATATTTTGAATCTCTCCAAGAGATTTGATTTCCATTTTTAGGTATTATGAGTTTGTAGGTTGTAAAAAAGAATACCTTTTTATTTTTTAAAACACAACCATTTTTTGTTGCTCTTAATTTGCATATTTTGTCAAACTTTGAACTTTAATCACTAAATAAAAGAATGAGAATTAAAAGATTAAAGAATGAGTATTGCACAAATAGCTTAAGCAGCTTAAAGGCATCTGATTTTTTTCCACTTCCTATCCTTGAGCAAATAAGATGTTCAAACAATTAAGCAGAAGTTAAGGAAGTTACGCCATTTACTCCATGATGAAACTCAACCCGGTATGATATTACAAGAGAAGGAAGAGGATTATTACAAAATTACCTGTCAATGAATTCAGAAAGAAAAAATAGATATACAATGCAAAGTACAAACATACATTCAATTAAAAAAAATCTTCCAGATATTTGAATTCAATCTGTTTTTTACTCCATAAAATACACAGAAGAAAGAGGTCCAAATTTGGAGGCAATCAAATAAGACCTGGGTTCAAATCCATTTTCCACCATTTACTAGCAATGTGGCCTCTGGGATGCCCTGCAAACTACCTGCACTTTATTTTCTCATCAGTGAAATACAGATGATAATACCTACTTTTAGAATTAATTAATTTAGCATATGGTGGGTACATGACAAATGGCAACTATAGTTATTAATAATGTATAATCCAATACCTCTCCTTTATGACAAAGTACGTGGAACATACAATAAGTATCACTTGGAATAAATCAATTTGTGAGACTTGACTATGATGACAATAAAAGTAAAAAATCAGGGATATATTAAAACATTACAGTGATAATCTTGTATTTTATATTTTCATAATCCCATTTATAAATGCTAGAACTTGAAGTAGGTTTCTTAATCTACTTCCGTGTGTTCACCACTGGTTTTCACACTTAAGTGTGAACTCAGTGTGTTCACTAACAAGATGGTATGCTCTTTCCAACTTCTCCTCAAAGAATGATTATGACATTATCTGACTTGAATCTAAAAGTAAAATAAAAAGATAAGTATTGCTCTTAATTTTTATATTCCAAATGGTGAATTTAAGATGTCAAAAAGATATTTGACCATGGATGACCTAATAACTTCCCTGGAGGGGAACAGAAACGGGGAGATGTTTGCTTGGCACAGCCTGTGTTGTCTGCCCAGTATCTGTAATACACTGCACAAGATCCAGGTGAGGCAAGTAGATCTTTACTTCCTGTCATTCCCAAATATTTTCCTACAATTTATTCAACTTTTATACTTTTGGCTGAAGCCCTAGTTTTAACCCCAGATGCAGAGGGTTGTTTTATAATATGGGACATTAATTGGGACAGTTTGTCCAGATAAACCTGTACTGGCATATTACTACTATCTTCCCAGTAATTTTTGTGTAAGCTCAAATACAGTAGGAGATCAATTTTGTTTTTGACAAATGTCATTTTAGGAATTGGATCTATGCCAATATGCTTCCACTTCTCTCTTTCTACCAACTCAGTAAGAACAACTGAGTAGTTAGATTTCAGTTTTCAGGCTTTCAAAAGTACTTCCAGGTTTGGGGTTGTAGCTACGTGGTACAGCACTTGCCTAGCATGTGTGAGGTGCTGAGTTCAATCCTCAGCACCACATAAAAAATCAGTTAATTAATTAAATAAAGGTCTTATGCCCATCTACAACTAAAAATATATTTTTTAAAAAAATGTACTTCCAAACTACTGGACTGGGAATGGCAAATAGTTATGGAAAATACATTTGACTGTTAATCTCCTTCATTGATTACTATTACTGTTGTAATTGCTACAAAAATTGTTCATTTGGTAAAACTTGTTGCATTTACTAAAATCTTCCAAAAGAAACTCAAGGGCGTGGTTTGAAGAAATGTTCTCCTCATAAATTAGTCTTATTTTATGTGTCATTACTTCCATTATCTTGTCAATTTTTTTTATTTTCCCCTTAATGATAAAACTCTGATACTTATGATTAACATCAGCATCTACCTTTATTACTTGAAGGCATATGGGCATTATGATTACATGATGAATTGTCCTAACTTACATTAAATACAAATTCCATGGTTGCAAGTTCTAGATTACAATTATTTATTCTCAGCGAATTGGATTGATTTTTCTGCACACGTTAATGGCCGCTGCTTCGTTGCTTGAGGTTTTAGAACTTGCTTTTAAGGTATTGCTCCTGACATTCCACCTACAGATTATTACAAGGGAAATAATTATTCTATTTTATATCAATACTTATCTAATTATAAAGCTAGTGTTGAGTATTTATTATGACAGTATCTAGGTAATGCTATCAGTCCACTTTGTTAATTAAAGTTGTCATTGGGTAAGATTTTGTGTGTGTGTTGGGAGGGTACTGGAGATTGAACCCAGGGGTGCTCTACCACTGAGCCATGTCCCAAGTTCTTATATTTTGAAATAAATTTTGATATAGGGTCTTCCTAAATTGCCAAAGCCAGCAATCCTCCTGCCTTAGCCTCCCAAGTGAGATGACAGATGTATGCCACCATACCCAGCTAAAAATCCAATGATTTCACCTCTAAAAAACAAGTTCATAAAGTTTAGCATATTTTTAATGATTCAGCTTTAGGAGACATTTAGAGCCAAAAGGTCCACCAAACTGTAGTATTATACTAAAAAACATTTAAAAAGAATTTGAGAGCATAGACTATCTACTAAAATCAAACTACCAAAAAAACGTCAAGCCTGGTGCATGCTGTAATCCTAGTGGCTTGGGAGGCTGAGGCAGGAGGATTGCAAGTTCAAAGCCAGCCTCAGCAACTTAAGGGAGGCTCTAAGCAACTTAGCAAGACCCTGTCTCTAAATAAAATATAAAATGGGCTGGAGATATGGCTCAGGGGTTAAGCACCCTGGGTTCAATCCCCGGTACAAAAAAAACGCCTGCAAGCCAATAAGGCATGAATGATGAATGGGTATGACTCAGATATAAATTAGGAGCATGAAATTTCTTCCAGCCATGAATTTAATCTCGTTGTCCAATAGGAAGTGGCACTTGAGGTTTAGCTTCCACCAGAGACCAATTGAGAAGTCCCTTTTGTGAAGGCATAGACTTGCTTTAATTTATGCTCCCAAAATGATTTGCTTTAATTTGTTGCAAAATATCTTTGAGTTCTCATTTCTTGACAGAGGGGTAGATACAGAAAACGATCATTTATCCTTATAGATTCTCAGAATCTTAGAAGATTCTAGGTAAAGTTTATCTGCTATTTTAAAGACCACTAGCTTTTCCTTGATCCATCAAACCAGTTTGAAGACTGATCTAGGAAGCATTTTATTCCCTAAATTCCTTTGGTAGGCAATGAACAAACTGTCATGAGCTAATTAGTGTTAATTCAAACTCAGGATGGAAAAGTCTTTGGTGTAAGGAGATAGCATGCTTATTAAGTAGGTTATAGTGCTATCTATTCCTTATTTCAGTGGAATTGACTTCAGTATAACCAAATCACCATGTCTTACTTGTTATCACTGTATTTGATATATATCCTCAGATTATCTCATTTCTCTTTCTTTCATAGATGATATGCCTTCTAACTACAGAGAATGGTCAAAGCTTGAAAGCTGTAATCTTGACCAAATTGACTTATATCCAGGTAAAGATTTCTTTCTTTTAAAATATCACCAAGGGGGCTGGGATGTAGCTCAGTGGCAAAGCGTCTGCCTTGCATTTGTAAAGCCCTAGGTTCAACTCCTAGTTCCAAAAAAGACAAAAAAAAAAAAAAAAAAAAAACCTAAAATATCACCAAGGTATTGAAGGTGTCACTAAGTAGGAAAACACTTGCTTAGAATGCACGAGGCCCTGGTTTCAATCCCCAGCACCCAAACGTAAAAATAAAATGACACTTTCTTCCATGGCAAAATTAGAACCAAGTCACAATTCCCTGGGGAAAAGAGCAAATATTACAATTTGAGATCACTAACTTAAACTTAAGGAAGGTATGCCTGGGCATGAGCAAAACCAAAACGTAAAAGAAGATGCACATTTAAAAAAGAGAAAAAGAAATATCATCAGGGATTCCAAATTAATGTTTTTAAAATAAGTATAAATTTTGGTAACTTTTAAAGGTTTCATTAAAATATATAACCCGGGGCTAGGAATATAGTTCAGTTGTTAAATAGAGTGCTTGTCTTGCATGCACAAAGCCCTGGGTTCAATTCTCAGCACCACAAAAAAAAAAAAAATAGTAAAATGTATAACCCAAATTTTAAAAAAAATTTTTGAAAGAAGAAAACAGAAGAAAAAATAATTACTGTGATTTTAACACTATTAATTTAGAATGTCTGTACCTTCAATATTTTATAAGCATTGACATTCAGTTATTTTCTCCAACAATATAGGATCATATCATGCATAATTTCACCTGTTTTTTTTACATAATATACCCTTTGCTTTTTGATTTCCATAGTTTTCTCAATGCCATTTATAAATTTCAATTGGATTTTGTTATACAGATATACCATAACTTTTAAAGAAATCATGTTATTGAACATTTGAGACATTATTAGTTTTTTCATTAATATGGACAGTGCATGCTTACATCTTTTAGGATAAATCCCCAGGATTGAAATGGGTTAAAGGATATGCACACCTATTTTTTCATACTACTAACTTTGTTTTGCTGTTTGTTGTTTGTTGTTTTTGTATTTTGACTTTTTGTTTTATTTCATTTTTGAGCAACAAACTTCAGTAATGTCTCTCATCAGGCAGCTAAGCAGCCACATCAAATACTAGACAAACTGGACCACCTAGAATAGTAGTTGTCCTATAATTTACAAATATTTTACAGGATGTTAGAGGACTTTATTGAGCTTAGATACCACCATTGACCATAACTAAAAATATCCAAGGGAAGCTGAGACTTATACTGAAAATTCAAATAAAGGCTGATAGTTTGAGGGATGTCAGATAGTATTATGTCTTAAAACTCAGGAAAATCTCAAGCTGATTGGGAATACAACAGGTATCTAGAGAGTAATTGTGGGCCTTGGATAGTGATAAAAATTGCATTCTTTTAAGACTTACTCAGAGACTTTAATGTAATATTTGTAACATTAAAAGAAAAGGATGGTTATGGTTTTTGAATCAAGGAGCTGTTGTACTCTTCAACAAATTATTTTCTAAAATAATTTCATAAAATATTTTATGTAAGCAAAAGAATGAATCTTCATACTGGAAGAAATAAAAATGTCACTCAGAGTTGTTTTATACCTTTATATACAGAAACAAAAGTAACTTAAGGATTTTTTTTCAGGTAAAGAATATTTAAAAAAGCAAAAAACAAAAATGCAGAGTTGGCTAGATTATGAAAGCCTTTATCCAAAATAGGTGCTTAGAGATTTTTAAGAGGGAAAGAAGTGTGACCATAAGTGAGGAGAAATAAAGGTTGTATTGATAAATTTCCTTGAACGAATTGTACATTTTATAGCAGTTAAAACACAAAATGAGATTTAGAGGCTACCTCTTGAGGATTATATGAAATAAGAAAATTTAAACGTTTGATTTGTTTGTGAAGGACAGAAAAGGAAAAGGTAGTCACTAAAGAGATAAAATTGAACTCTGTTACGTTGGAATTGAAGACAGACCTAAGCAGAGGGTTTCAGCCAACCTAACTGTGAAGCTTTGGCTAAGGAAGGAATGGCTAGGAGTCAAAGCAGACTGGACATCAAGATGGTGACCAATAGGCCTTAGAACCCCAGAGTGTGAGAAAAAGAGAGGCCTAGACACATAGTGTTAGAGCAAGTTGGAATACCATTACCAAACTTCTCAGAAACAACAATGCTTTAAAGGTAAGATCATAGAAGCCAAAGGAAAGCATATGACTAAAGTAAATGTTCTTGAACAATTCATTTGACCAATGAATGTATAAAATGTAAACGGTCTGCCAGAGGCTGTTCCAGGTGCTTGGGACATAACAGTGTCAAAAAGAAAAAAAAAATGTAAAGAAGCTGAAACAAACTGATATGAAATAATGACAAAACACACAATGTAAATGTGAGACCATGTGAAAAGCTTAAAAACAAAAGATACATGTGAAGAAGAGTCTGAGAGAAAAATAAAACTTCTCCCTCCAACTTTATATATTCTCTATCTACATAGCTTAGTGTTTTAAGAAAGAAGAAATTAATAATTTATCTTTTTATTCTAGGTAGAAAAGTTTAATGGCAGTAATATGTAACTATTGATACATTCAGATCCCTAGATTGAACAAAGAAACAAGGGGGTGCACTCCTGGGACACAGGAGGTAATACAGTGATTCTGAGTTAAGCACAAACTAGAAGCACCACATCTGTTCCACATTGTGGAGTAACAAAGGACCATTCATTCATATCTATTACCACATCTTTCTTCATTTATTTCATGCCTGTGTGCACAGAACCTAAAGTCTCAAAATCATTATCTTTCAAGATGGCCAGTTGGTTAGTCAAGCTACTAGGGTTGTCTGTTTCCACGAAAAATAATTTAAATGATTACTAAGGAAAAGGCAGAGCATTTCATCAAGTTTTACATTTGATCTCTTTGGTCATTGCATGGAAATGTGGATGCTTCCTACAAAGTGCCCTGGTAGATTGAAGAAGAGGAAAACAGAAACCACCACAAGTTTCAAGATTCTTGCTACTATGAAGGCAGAGCGGGGATTCTTAACCACAGATTTGACTTTCATTTTAACTTCTGTACTTCTGTACATGAGTAAAAATCTCTGAGATTAAGAATCCATCCTATTTAGCCAATTATCATGTAACTATTTGGGTCTCAGCTTACTCTAGAAATATCTCCCAGGAAGGCAACACTTCAAATGAGAGTTGTTTTCTTTTTTCCTTTTAAGCAGCAGAGAAAAATACCTGTCATGAAGTGTCAAGACCTAAAACCAGTTTCGTAACAGTCAGTTTACGTGATGCACTGTTCATGATAAGAAGTAATATAAGTTGTGGTATAGGAACAAATTAAAATAGAGTTTCATTGACAGATTTCTTTGCACATTCAATATCACAATGATTTGTTTCCTCGTTGCCCATTATTGAGTTGTGGGGGAAAAAATTAATGAAAGAAGATGTCAGAGGAAGAAGTGAAGTTAGAGAAAACAAGGACCCATAGAGGGGGGGAAGTATCAAACTTGCTTCCGTGTGGTCCAAAGGAGCCGAGCCTTATTCTGCCAGGCATTAGGTCCTTCAACCTTCAATACAGGTGTCAAATATAAATAATCCGCTATGGAGTAGCTGTCTACAGTGGTCAAGCCATTCAACAGTAAATGAAGACACAACCTCGAGTTTATAAACTGAGGGTCATGTTACGTGGTAGCCACTTCAGATTACTATCAGTTTGAAAGAGACTTTGCTGTATAATTGCATAGTGTCTAAAAGCTGTTGTGTCATTTCTTCAACCATTTTATTTTCTTCAGCTATTTCAACTATTTCTTCAACCATTTTCATTTTTCTAAGATTAATAAAATTTCTTGAAGCCAAATCATAAGCAACAAAGAGAAGATTATGACTATTTTTTCCCCTTCAAAATACTATTTACTACCACCCCTCATTCCTTGGTGAAAGTTAACTGATTTGGAAATGCATTGAATACTATTTAGTTTTTATTTGTTTGTTGTTTGTTTGATACCAGGGATTGAACCCAGGAGCACTTAACCACTGAGCCACAGCCCCAGCCCTTTTTATTTTATATTTTGAGACATGGTCTCCCTAAATTGTTTAGGGCCTTACTAAGTTGCTGAGACTGGCTTTGAACTTGCAATCCTCCTGCTTTAACCTCCTGAGCAGGTGGGGTTACAGGTGTGTGCCACTGCACCCAGCCAAATACTGTTTATCCTTTAACTAATGTATGCAACATGCTGCCATTTCCTCTGACTACTTTCACACAGACATTAAAGTCCTTAGGGTTAAGAAAAGGATGCAAATATCCTCATCAATTTCTACATTACTGATAAGTTTTAGAAGAGGGAAATAATTTCCTCAAGTGTATGCCTATTAGTAGATTTGATTCAGGTCTTGAAAATAAACTAGCTAACCCGTAAGTATCTGTGAATTCTGCAGTTGTTCACCTGGTGAGTTACAACAATGAACGATCCCTTAGTATACCCAGTTAGCTAATACATAGAGTTGTAGCCTGACCCATAATTTTATTTTATTTACTTATTCATTATGACGCTTGGGATTGAAACTAGGGCCTCACACTTGGTAGGCAAGTGCTCTAGCATTAACTATGTTCCCAGTCCTTTTTATTTCATTTTGATACAGCTTTTCACTGAGTTGCCGAGGCTGGGCTCAAATGAGAACCTCCTGCCTGCCTCCTAAGTAGCTTAGATTACAGGTGTATGCCACCACACCTGGATCTGACCCACACTTTCAAGTAATTTGTGCCTACCTGATATGGCAGCTGAGGGCAAATAATTAGCTTAAGAAGTTTTTAAACCAGAGCTTATGGATAGGAACTTAGCTCAGTTTAACTGTAGAATTTTTAGAACCTGTTTTCTCATACCAGAATCTGATAACAATTACTATTATAATGATAAACCAACCACTACAAGACTCAAATTTCTCCAGTTGTGTAGTGATTCTTGAAATTCTCTTTAAGAAAAAGTAAGTGGATAGAAAAAAATAAACACTATGTGAATGAGGTTGCTTTTCCGAAAATCATTTTAAGGTTATGAGGATTTAAGTTGACTATAGCATGATAATGGGAATGTGGAAAATCAAGGGGTAAAGGAAACTATTCATTCTTTGAAGGTTTTGTAGAAACACAGTTAAACAGTCTAAAATGGTTTTGTTACACATGGACCGTCGGGTATGAAGAACTCTGTATCCGCAGTTTCCTCATCAAAAACCATGTTGCTTTATTGTCATAATATTAGCATTATAGAGTTATAGTTGTCAAGTTGCATAAAATCATGACATGTAATATCAAACAAGTTGCCTGAAGAGATAAAACTTCATGGGTTGATTTCATTCTAAAATGGCTTTGTGTGTTTGTGTATGTGTGTGAAGGAATACTGAACAGAGATAGTAATTACACAAGGGAGAATGCTGTTCAAGAAGCTAAATTAGAAAAATAGTTTCAATAAATTCAAGTCAAATGATTCAAAATGCCATAGAAATATCAAATAAGAGTTATACCTTTGGATCTATGGCATTTAAAAACATCTGGCTGAAGATTTTGTACTTTATTATTAATGAAATGTGGGGAAATTTTTTTAACCATTTTTGTGCAAAGGAGTAAGAAGATGAGACTTATTCTCCACCAAGTCTGGCACAAGAAAGACAGATGACAATTGTATATATAATAAGAAATTAAACTAAAACCAGACTGATTACAGGAGGGACAAAAAAGCAATAGGAAATCAATATTTTTGAAGAAGTAAAAGCAACTATATTTATTATTTAATATGAAAATAAAAATAAAAGCAAACATTTTATATATAATATATAAAATATAATTCTAGTTGGAGGAATCAAATTGAAGATGAGATAAATTCTTGTGCATTTAAAATATTAGCAATACAAATTCATATTTACTTGCTAAGAGGAAATCCTATCATGTAAAATAAGTGCCAATATCAGGGAAGATTTGATAAAGGAGGATGGGTATAGGCAGACTACTCAAGACACTTTTATGCAGAAACCAGGTAGCAATTTTTTTAGAGTTGAAGAGAAAATATTAGCTTTCTCTTATCTATTTCTCCAACAGAGATCAGTAATTAAGTCAAGGTGAATGAAGTTAATCATTTAAACAGGTATTTAGTCAAACCAGTGATGATGAATTCTTTTCATTTCCAAACAGAAAAATTATATTAAATGTCTTCAAAGATGTATTTACCTAAGACTAAGTAGCTTAGACTAAGCTAAGTCTCCAGTTTTAAATGACCAGGCAGCCAGCACCCACCAAGGCAGTATCTCACAACTTCATCTAAAATGCCTGTGTTAGTTTTCCATTACTAAAACAAACACCTGAGATAATCAGCTTATAAAGAGAAAAGGTTTATTCTTGCTCATAGTTACCAGCTTCAGTTCACCATTGGTTGGTCTTGTTGCTTTTAGGCCTGCGATGAGGCAGAACATCAAGTCAGGGAGTATGTGGTGGAGCAAACCACTCACCTCCTGGTGGCGGAAAACAAAAAGAGAGAAGAAGCCAGGATCCCAACATCCCCTTCAAGAGCATGCCCCAAATGACTGGAGAACCTCCCACTAGATTCCACCCTTTAAAGGTTCTACCACCTCCCAATAGTGCCAAGGTCTACGACTCATGCCTTTGATCTAAGCCATAGCAGTTCCTACATAGATCTCAAGTGAAGATGTCAAAAATCAAGATCTGTGATGAACAAGCAATCTACTGTCAGGTTCTAAGAGGAAATTCTGCTACCCTAATAATACCCATGGTGCTGATTCAAGGTTTGCAAATTTAAAAAGAAGAAAACTAAGAGGATATAGATCTTTTCCTCAGCACCTGCTCTGAGTACAGAAACCACAGGACTGTTTGCTGAGGCCATGAGGGCACTATTCCCCCTGTACTCCCATCAGTCATCTTCCTTAACAGACATAGATATAGATGGCAACCTCCTCTTATACACCCTCCGGACCACAAAATAAGAAAGAAATTGAGAGGGCTGGTAGGGAGGCATTGTGTTCTGGGAGGTAGAGTATCTTGAAGGAGGATGTGGAGGAGGCAAGCAGATCCTCCAGCAGTGCTGGTGAGAGTTACAGCATTCCAAGCATTCAACTGCTTAAGTAAGACAAAAGACCAGGAAATGGGTAGGACAACCCCTCCATACACAAAAGTCTTATTTGGTGAATACCTTCAGGATGCTGGAAATTGGGCTGGGCCTAATCAATATACGCTAGAGCTGGAGCTGGAGAAAGGAGATTCTCATTCACAAATGTATGGGACAAGAACAAGCTATCTACATTCATAAACTCAAACTCTGAAGCATCAGATTATCTTGGTGACTTTCTGACCTCACCTCCTTAGACTCTTTTTCACACAGGTTATTCTGAACCTCTTTGTCTGGTAGGGGTTTATCTGAGAAACAACCCATACGTAAAAGACATGGGTGTTCAAGATGATATGACTGTTCATTGCGGTCCCTCTAAATCGAATGTAGTATTGGGTGTTTAGGATGAGGGAAGGGATAGATCCATTCTGTTGTGGACCTGCTGAAGCAGGAGAATCACTACAATTCTGGACTCTAGGCCATACAAAGAAGATGTTGTCCTTGGGGGTCTTCCCAAGGCCCTCTTTTCTCAGTACACCACTCCTTTGGACCATCCCATCTATGTCACCCTATGTGGTTATAAAGGGAGTGACCTATATAAAGGCACCTAGTCAAGCAAGGGGAGGTGGCAGGGAGGTCCTTGGGGAAGGAAGGGGGATACAGTACAAATCTCTAGCTATTTGTCCTAGATTTTTTTTTGGAAGGGGGCTACTGGGGATTGAACCCAGAGGCACCCTACCACCGAGCTACACCTCCAGCCTTTTTTATTTTGAAACAGAATCTCGTTAAAATGCCCAGGCTGGCCTCACACAATTAATCCTCCTGCCTCAGCCTCCTGAGTTGCTGGCATTACAAGCATGTGCTGTCATATCTGGCTCTACTGCTCTTTTGGGGAGGGGGTGATGGGGATTAAACACAGAGGTGCTTCACTCCTGAGCCACATCTCCAGTCCTTTTTATTTTCTATTTTGAGACAGAATCTCGCTAAGTTGCTTAGGGCCTTCCTTTATTGCTAAGGCTGGCCTTGAACTTGTGATCCTCCTGCTTCAACCTTCTGAGTTACAGGCATGTGCCACTGCACCCAACTCTATCTCCATTTTTAAAGAAGGACAAGGAAAACATGGCTACTGGAGGTGCAATTACTATTAACACCACTTCACAAGAGGTAAAGTAGAAAACCTTCCTCACCATGAAATTCCACCAAGCCATGGAATTCAAAAGGTTGCCAAAGCCTTGGGCAAGTGCCAAGCTTGTATCCAACTGGGATGTGCCTGTGTGTATTGGGATGGTGGAGGCCCTTTGTGCTGAACACCAGATCGACCTAATTAAGGCTGATGACAACAAGAAACTGAGCCGGCCTCTGTAAAACTGACCAAGAGGAAAAACCTGGTGCCATAGTCAGTTGCAAGCGTGTAGTGATCAGGAACTACAGTGAAGAATGTCAGACCAAGGATCGCATCAAAGAGTACTTCGAATGCAAGAAATTAACAAATTAAAAAATTGGCTCACATTAGAAAAATAAAATTGTTCAAGTCAGTTTTGAGTTGGATTTTCAGAGACTCAAAGTCAAAAACATCCCAACCAAAACATGTATTCTCTACAAGGTATCTGACTGTATCGAGGATTGCCATCAAACTATCCACGTTTACTACATAGGCCACTAAAGAGTCAGGCCTATCATATATATAGTCTTCTAAGAACGGTGTCCTAACTAGGGACATATGACCAGTAGAGTTTCTTCTGCCTGAGGCATCTTACATATAATAAATATAGTACACTCCTCAGAGAGGGCCTCGAGCCCCAGCTCTAACACTCAGTAGCTTATGAACTTGAGCAAATTACTTAGGTTCTCTGGCCTCATTTTCTTTACCTGCCAATGATGATAATAACAGTACTTACCTCAGAGGGTTATCGTCAGGATCAAATGAAGGGATGCTTATATATGAGGAATTATGTGGCAAAAAGAATAAATAATTAAAACAGTGGCTTAAACAAGATAGTTTGTTTTTTTTTTAAACTCACACGTTCAAGGATTCAAAGATTTAGGAGACCCAGGCTGCTTTTATCTTGTTGCCTCATCCCCAAGATTACCCCATGGTACACAAAGAACCCTCAAGTTCTACCCATTCAACCTCCAATCTGCAGAACAAAAGCAAAAAGAAACGTGCGTTGGGACTTTTTCTGAGGTTTTGTTGTTTTGTTTTGTTTTTGCACAGTGCTGGAGATTGAACCCAGGGGTGCTCTAGCACTGTACTAGCTCAGCCCATTTTTTTACTTTGAGATGGCATCTTGCTAAGTTGCCCGGGCTGATCTCAAACTTGTGATCCTCCTGCCTCAGTCACCTGAGTAGCTGAAATTACAGGCATGCACTGCCACACCCAGCACATGCTCTGACTCTTTAAAAATACCTCTTGAAAGCCAGACAAACCACTTCTGCAGGTATGTCCAGCTGCAAATCAAGAGATTTGTTAGGAAGAGGATGAGAAAGTATTCAACTTCTGCCACAACCTGTGAGGTATGAGCACTGTGACATGGAACAGGGTTAGCATCAGAAAACAGAAGTTATTCTCTACTTCTCTTAATCCAAGGGAAGTTCCTCTCTCTGCCACCCAACACCCCATCCCCAGCTTCTGTCAAAATCCTATCTTGTCTTTTAGGCCTAAGGTCCATTTAAACTAGCAGATATGAGATATCTGCGTAGATACACATTTAGACATTCAGAAATATGTATTCTCTACAAGGTATCTGACTATGTCGAGATGCAATTCCCACTCTAAGGAGTCGCACTTAGAAAAAAGAAAAGTGTCACTACCATAACTGTAATATGAAGCTGTGTCTGGCCTATAGAAAGTACTCAATGAGCCAGGCATGGTGGCCCACACCTGTAGTCCCTGCGACTCAAGAGGCTGAGGCAAAAGGGTAGCAAGTTGGAGTCCAGCCTCAGCAATTTTGTGAGGCCCTAAGAAACTTATTTTTACTCAAAATAAAAATAAAAAGGGCTGGGGATGTGGCTCAGTGGTAAAGTACCTCTGGATCTAATCTCCGGTAACAAAAACAACAAAGTGCTCAGTGAATCCTTACAATAATTATTTTCTGGGGCTGGGATTGTAGCTCAGCGGTAGAGTGCTTGCCTCGCATGCGTGGGGCCCTGGGTTCGATCCTCAGCACCACATACAAAGCAATAAAATAAAGACATTGTGTCCATCTACAACTAAAAAAAATATTTAAAAAAAAAATTATTTTCTGTGCAGTAGCCCTGTTTCCATGTTTCTGACAGCTGCATTCAGCTCTTATTTTGTGTGTAATAAGAAAGAACGCTGCATATTAGGATTTCTTTCTAAACGGCATTTTAGTCACAAGTCTTATAGATCACAGAACTCCAAGAAGTTATTGTCTAGAGTATGATTTCTGAATGTCACTAAATGAAAAAATGTTTCTCAAACCTACTCTATTAACTAGTAATACCCAAATCATTTCTTGTCAAGTAGTTGAAGTTCCAATATATCATAAGGTTCTTGCGTTGAAGAAAAGTCTCGAAAATACATAAAACATCTTTGAACAAATTCATTCATCTTCCAAGGAGAAATAAGTGACTAACACTGTGATCAGGTGGCTTGGAAATCTAAAAATAGCTTTTTCATAAAAGGCCAGATCTCTGAAACATGAAATAGAAACGTTGATAAAGAGATATTTTAGGTACGCTGTTTTATCCACTGTTATCTGGCAATTCGAGTTAAGCGTAAGATTTGGTTGAATAGGTTTGCAGTCAAGTCATTGGTTTTATCATAAGAAGTTTAAAGATAAATCCAATTTTCAGTAAATATATTCTCTGAATTTGCTAGAATGAAAAAGTAAAGAAGAGAGAGAGGGGAAGAAGAAAGAGGAGGAAAGAAAGGGAAGAGAGTTTTAACCTATCTGTATTTATAGGAAATGATAATTATGGTTCTTTCAGCCAAGGAATGAAACTTCAATGTTTGGCTCTGGCAAAGGAGTACATAATTCACTCCTGTATCTCCTCAGATACAATTTTCTGACTAGGAAAACCAACTCAATTATAGAATATCTGATCAACTGGAAGGACAGTTTGGTCATAAGTTATCAAAAATGTTTATCATCTCTTTCCACCAACAAGAACCCTCTAAGCCAAGTATAAAAATTTAACAATCTGGGGATAGGTGCCCTGCTTCCAGAGATGTGATTTTTAACTACACCATGCCTTGCCAGAAAATTCTGATTAGTCAAAGCCTGAAATTCTAAAAATTTTAGTTACAAATATTTATAAAAAATTGTATCCAAGGACCTAAAGCTTCTGAGGTTACACAGATTCCTAAGCACATAACCCTGCGTTATGGTGTTCCTAATCAAAACAGTACATCGCATGCTCCTGTCTCATCCCTCACATTCTGTTCCTCATTTGTTATCTCAGCCTGTCAAAATGGAGTCTCACTGTAACTTGCAAGGAAGAACAATACCAGAATACTGACATTTCACGAAGAACAGCCCAGAAGTGACTGAATTTATAAAGCCAAACCCTATAAACTAGATGGGTTTTCAGGCCCCATGTCCAGAAAGAAATAAAAAACCTGGACAAAATATTCTGATTGCATTACTCTTGGTTGTGATGCTTTTATTTAGTAATAAGAGCAAGCCAAATGGCTCCAACAAAAAATAAAATTAGAAAACAAGGGAAAAAAGCACATATAGAATCAGTGCTGACTTCAGATAGGATTTGACCCACAAAGCTGCCTTGTTTCTGTTTCTTGATTCTCTGAGCTCTGTTCTCCGCCTAGGCAGACTTTGTTCTGTCTGGCTTCTTTCAGATAGGAAGATCTGTAGCAGCTCCAGACCTCACATTCTCATGCCAAGAGAATGAAATGGGAGCATCGCTCCCTGTTGCTCTTTCAAAGGAGAGCAGGGGCATTTTTCCAGAATCTGCATCTGCTCATTTTATCCACTTAAGGGGTGAGAGGGTCCCAGGCTTACTCTTAAACCAAAGAGTAAGGACTTTGCTGATTGGCATTAGGGCCCTTCCCTGGACCTGAGGGTGAAGTCAGTCCCACCAATTCCACCTTTCAACATGGTTAAGAATGTTAAACAAGTTCCTCAATAGAAATAGCTAGATGCTATAGAAAAGGGGAAGGCAAGGAAGAATTCTGAGGAGGCAAACAACAGATGTCCACTACAATTTTTCAGGATTGCTTATTTTAAATTGCATAGAGCAATTCTAACTAGTCTAAGCAGAAAATGGAACTGCATTATAAGGCTCTAAAAAATATTTAGGCTTAAAGTCATTAATGCTATCAGGCTTCTGGAAGGGCCTAGACCAGGGGCACAGAATCTTTGGAATTTTCCTTCCAACTTTTATTTCTCCTCTTCCAGGTAGATATGGTTTCTTCTCTCTGTGTGGACTGGTTTCCTTTGTTCTTAAATCTGCATAGGAAAGCAAGACTTCCCATGACTTCTGACTAGCCATAGGTATAACTCTCAGAGAAAATAAATCTCATTATTTGAGTCTCAGTTCTAAAATTCTAGGAAAGAAATTCTAATTAAGTTTGCATCCAATGACTCTCCCTGGTCATGAGGCAGAATTAAATTTTCAGGGATTTTTCCCGAGGGTCCATGTCTATGATTTTTTGGACACTGGCATCATGGGGCAGTTTCCAGGAAAAAGATGGCTGAGAGGACCATGCAGAAAGTGACTGACGCATAACCAGTCCAACATATTCATGTTGGCCACATGAAACATTTGGAGTATAAACTATGCTCTAAATTTGAAAATGTATGTAAAAAGAAGCAAACTATCAACTCTCCAACTCCAAACAATAGAACACTCCTACTCCTTTCCCAATGTTTGACTGAAACCCTTCTGGCATCTGTCCTCCAGAAACACTTCATGCCAATGCCTGTTATACACCTCAGTGTATTGCCAGTTATTTCCATGATGTTCCCTGAGATTCTAGCCTTCTTTTGGAGCTGGAAATGTATTTTCTTATTCATGCAACTATACGAGTACTTCTCTCAGAGCTAAAAAGTGAATCATATTTATTCAGTGAATATGTTGATGAATAAGCATTAAATTACCTATTCCTTCATTTATTAGACATTTGAATAAATGCTTTATTTGTTTTAAGAACTACCTGAGAAATTATAGAAAATGTTAAATATTAAAGACCTTTATTCTCCCTTAATGACTTGTGTTTAAATAAAAAGATATTCATGATATACCTAAATGAAAAAAAATGTAATCTCTTAATAGGTGTTTCTTATTCCTACTCAAAGTATTTAGTTGACTGTTATTAATTTAAGGTTTTTTCTCATGAGCAAACTATAAAAATGAGCTCTATATCATGTACTTGGAATATAGTATGATTTTACTAAACATTTGCTAATGAACAAAACATGAAAAACATTAAAATGTGCAATGACTCATTGAAAAATGCTTCCCAACACTTCTTACAGTACAACACACCTTAAAAGTTAAATTTTTTGGTTTGGACCATTGGGTATAAGCTTCAAGAAGCCATTCCAGGTATGAGGTGATTAGGAACCTATGGCTCTGACCATTCTAGGCAAGAACTACAGGGATCAGTATCTCAGCACATATTCATATGATAATTAAGAAGAAGAATGAATCAATCATGTGTGGTCCCAATTTTTCATCTATGTGGCTCAGCTGCTTTTAGACTGAGGCTTGTAATGGAGTTCCCTTTTTAAAATTATCTTTCAGGTAAGTCACTGTTAGTACTTCTGGCTACACCAATATTTCCTGACACTGAGGATCCTGATTCCAAGCAAATTGTGGGGAAAGCTGACTTGAAGCAATGTTGCCAAGTTTCCTCAGCTCCCAAATTATCATCTCTTACAGATTTGGATTTCTAGAAGATTAAATATTATGTATTTTTCTGGGTTCCATCTCTTTATCTCTCATCTTTAGAAGCTATCCCAGCTTTTAAAAAAATCTGAGAATGTTGAATTACATTTCCTGATGGGAAGAGAGACTGTACAAAACCATTCAGTGCCTGTGCAGCTGCGCACATGTGTAATCTCAGCAACATGGGAGACTGAGGCAGGAGGATCAAAAGTTCAAGGTTAGACTCCCCAACTTAGCCAGATCCTCAGCAGCTTAGCAAGACTCTGTCTTAAACTATAAAATAAAAAGGACTTGGAATTTAGTTCAGTGATAAGGCACCCCTGGGTTCAATCCTGAGTACCAAAAACAAAACAAAACCATTCAGTGACCTCTTCAAAGACAAGAACCTTGTATCCTTTTATCAACAAAACTTACCTCCTAATGATCCACAAACACTCAAAATTTAGCTCTTTCCCATCCCTCTTGCTATATGTCTACTACCTGTCTGCACTCAAAGGTCTCTTGTTTCCCTCCTTTCTTCTGTCCAGTCCTGTGTGACC
This sequence comes from Geosciurus inauris, assembly GCA_004024805.1. NCBI lineage: Eukaryota > Metazoa > Chordata > Mammalia > Rodentia > Sciuridae > Geosciurus > Geosciurus inauris. Next base: position 20,911 of record PVHX01010162.1, on the reverse strand, counting down.
TCCTGTGGTTACTGGCTCTACTACCTACAGTCACCCATCCCAAAGTCCTTTGGGATCCATCCTCAGTCCCTCTTAGGCCTGCCTCATCCCCTCTGGAAATGAGCCTCAAAGTCTTATCAGCTTACTGTATCAGCTGTCTCAAATTTGCCCTTTCCCCTCCATTCTTGCTGCTCCCTTACCTTGTCTTGCTACAGTCCTTCTCAAAATCTCTCCATCTTCATTACACCCCCTCTCATCAATTCCCACTACTTTAACCAAAAAAAATGATATTCTTAAAAATATAAATATGGCAGAGTTTAGTGGTACAAGCCCGTAATTCCAGTGACTCAAGAGGCTGAGGCACGAGGATCCCAAGTTCAAGGTCATCCTGACCACAAATTCAAGACCAGACTGGGCAACTTAGCAAAAATTTCTAAGTTTAGCTGTAGAATGCACTAGAGAGGAAAAATGCTAAGGTTTCTCTTCCTGAATATTAAGAAAAGAATATGCAACATGAAATCCAGTAAAACATATTTGGGTTTTTTTCATATTTTTATTGACACATTAATATTTTAATAATTTAATAATGGTGGGATTCATTATTCCATTATTTGTACATGCACACAATATAACAACATAATTTGGCCAATATCATTCCCCAATATTTCCCTTTTCCCTTCCCTCCTCCCTCCCCCTGGTTCTTTCAATTCTACTGATCTCCCTTCAATTTTCATGAGATTGTCCATCTTTTTTTTTTCCCTCTCTATATTCCATATGAGAGAAAACTTATGACTCTACACCTTCTAAGCTTAACTTATTTCACCTAACATAGCGGTCCATTGCATGTATATGCTATATTTTCTTTATGTATTTATCCACTGATGGACACCCAGGTTGATTCCATAGGAGCTGTCATGGATTGTGCTGCTATAAATTGTGCTATAAACGTGGGTATGCATGTGTTACTATAGTACACTGACTTTAATTCTTTAGGATAAATATTGAAGAGTGGTATAACTGGGTCATATGGTGGTTCCATGCCCCGTCTTTTGAGGAACCTCCAAACTGATTTCCACAGTGGTTGTGCTAATTTACAATCCCACCAAGAGTGTAAAAGTGTTCCTTTTTTTCCACATCCTCTTCAGCATTTATTACTGTTTGTATTCTTGATAACTGCCATTCTTACTGGAATGAGATGAAATCTGTGCAGTTTTGATTTGCATTTCCCTCATTGCTAATGATGTTAAACATTTTTTCATATATATGTTGATCATTTGTATTCCAATGAAACGTGTAAAGATGTACATTTGAGTTTCAAAATATAGACTTCATAAATTTATTTGAAATAGAACTAAATTAACAGTTCATAAGAAATAGATCTATGACTGTTAACCAGAAGATTAATGTAAGCTTTGGTGTAGCTGCTAAAAACAAATGTCCTGTTTTGCCATGTTACCAGAAAATTAATATCCAGAATAAGACAGTAGGGATAGCTCAATGGTAGAACACTCACCTAGCATGTGTGAGGCTCTGGATTTGAATGCCAGCACCAGAAAAAAAAAAAGATAGTAAAAATAATAATAACAACAACAACAAAAAACGAGTAAGACAGGTACCAGACCAACATATTATTTATGCCACTCCAGAAGTGTGTCTACTTTCTGTGTCAAGTTTTAAAAAGGACATTCTTGATAAGATAAAGTGGTTAAAAACAGAACAAATAGGATCATGGTTACTGGCCTGAGAAAAACTATGTAAGGTTTATTTTGAGGAAACTGGAAATTTAACAGTAATTTGAGGAGGGAGGGAGTTGGATTCCACAGAGCAGAATGAGGAACAGTTGTGGCACTGAACAGAGTTGTGGACATTTTCCCCCAAATTAACTATTATTGTAAAATACTAAGCCTGATGCTCCAAATGTATAAACAATAGCTGACAGGTGGTGTGAAGGTGTGTCGCTATGAGTTGCTATACAGGGAAACAGATTTGCCTAAAGGGTTTGAGGTCTCTAAAATTTTTTGAGTTTATAATTTTTATTATTTATTTTTGCTGTGCTATGGTTTAAACCAAGGAACTCACATGTGATAGGCAAGTGTCCTATCACTGAGCAACATTCCCAGTCCAAGTTTATAATTTCATAAACAAATATACACATATGTTTATTTTTTATAAACTTTTAACAAATTTAGAAGGAAAGGGGAAATATAAGTAATGACATTTTTTAAAACAGAAAGTTTATTTATTATAGATCATTCAGTCTAAATATACTGGTTTTGTGTTTATTTCCTCTGAATTCATCAATATGAAAATATCTCTATTTTATAAATATAGTGAATGATGGCAGTATTGACAGTATTTTTTAATCTACTATTTTTCATTATTTGTAACCTAATTTTCACTGATGGAAATTTTCAGTTCCTTTTTATTACTTCTATGGGACTTACAAATAAATTAGCTGCTTTCTAAATAACTTATGGGTATCAAATTATTAAATTTGTTATAATGAAATATTAAAGATTCATGATCCAAAGCTTCTTATTTCTTATATTTTACATTAGCTTTAAGGAAGAAACAGCCATGAAATGGAGCTTTTTGAAAAATAACTTTTAGAAAGAAAACATTTTGTTTAACTCTCAATTCAGAACTACATTGTCTTTTCAAAAATCTATCTAAGGGAACTGAATGTGGTAGCACATTCCTGTAATCCCAATAACTTAGGAGGCTCAGGCAGGAGAATCACAAGTTCCAGGCCAGCCTCAGCAACTTAGTGAGGTCTTAATGAGACCCTGTCTCAAAATAGAAAACAAAAAGGGGCTGGGAATGTGACATAATGGTAAAGCATCCCTGGGTTCAATACTGGTACCAAAGGGGGGAAAAAAAACTTTACGAGGAAAAAAATTTTAGAAGCTTTTATCTGTTAAATTTTAACTCTTGTTAAATCACCTTTTATTTTTACAAAAAAAAAAAAAACCCATATAGACCATTTCATTAATATAATTTTCCTAACCTCTTTTCTTCTACACATTTGCTTACTTAATGCTTATGTGATTTGTCATCCCTTGAACTGTAAAGAATTTGACTATATAACAAATGCCTGTGTATTAGTCATCAGTTTATATACATGATAAAAATCAATCTCATTATTAACTATGCTGTTAATTACAGTCTTTTACCAGCTAATATGACTGCATTTAGAAAATAAGGTGATATCACTTGGTAGCATCTAGACTATGACATAACATGGAAAGCATAGGACTGTATGTTTAATTTAATAGTGGCATATAATTTATAGGAAATGCCTATAAATGATTTTGATATGATTTCATTACAATGAAAATCTACTAGCAATTCTGCTGGAACATGAAAAGAGATTTTTTCAGTTGGTTTTGAACAATTGTGGTAAGTTTCTTTTTTCTTTTTTTTTAAACAGGCACATTCTGTTCTAGTCATATTTATATTTAGGGAGATTTTCTTTTACTGCAGCTCCTCAAAGATTAATTTTATTTATTTTGTTTCAGTTGCCAATGACGCATAGTTTAGAGGAGGGTCAGACTCTGCTGTTGTAAAGTAGGCGTGGCTTCTGTTGTACCACAATGTCTAATTGAAACAAAAGTAATTAATATTTCTATATCAAACCTTAAACATCTTAAAGAGGCTGGAGAAAGTTTTTCCTCTTGCATTAAAGAGGAAAGTAGGAGAATTTTTTTGTTTTCTTTTGTTTGTGGTGCTGGGGATTAAACCCAGGGTCTCAAACACGGTGGGCACGTGCTTTCCCACTGAGCTACATCCCCAGACCAGTGTCTCTTTTACTGTGATAAACTCTACTGCTAGAGAAAAAAACTGATTATTGAACATCGATAAAATGATCCACATAGTTTAACATTGATGAGTTGCTCTCATCCCTCATCTTCTGGGTTATTTTTATTTACTGTTAGATTTGCATATTTTAACTTAAATTCTTATTGTCACCCACTATTAGAGATGGTAAGTCCTAGCTTGTTTTATTTTATTTATTTATTTATTATTTGTCTACTTAGTTATACATGACAGTAGAATGCATTTTGATACAACATACATGAATGGAGTATGACTTCTCATTCTTCTGGTTGTACATGATGTACATCAGTTGTATAATCATACATGCATATAGGATAATAATGTCCAATTCCAGCCGGGCACAGTGGCGCAAGCCTGTAATCCCAGCACTTAGGGAGGCTGAGACAGGAGAATCGCGAGTTTAGAACCAGCCTCAGCGATGGCGAGGCACTAAGCAACTCAGTGAGACCCTGTCTCTACATAAAACACAAAATAGGGCTGGAGATGTGGCTCAGTGGTCGAGTACCCCTGAATTCAATCTCCAGTGCCAAAAATAATAATAATAATAATAATGTTCAATTCCTAGCTTGTTTTTTATAAAGCTTTTACTTCTTATAAAATGACGCATAGTTTAGAGGAGGTGATTAAAAATCACCTTATAAAAGGTGATTTTTTTCCTACCAAAAAATATGTAGAAGTCATTTTTAGAATATATCTATCTAGTTAATAGCCTGACTTAGAGTATATTCTAGAAATTAAAGAAGCATAAAGATAATAAGAGCTCTTGACCTGTTGAATAGATTCTCTGTCCTGGAGGTCAGTCCAAAAGGAACCCACTCTACTGTGAGGTTAGTGGTCAGCAAACACCTGAAAAGCTATCAATCAGGTGTGGCATGGTCTGAAACACAGATATCATAATAGATATTGACAAACTGTTAAAAAGAGAGTGAGATGCTAATAGATGCAAATCCAAAGTAGTGATCACAATAGAGTTTTGGGAAAATTAGAATGGAAAAGTAGAAATTATTGATACTGTTTTAGGATCCCAGATAATTATTTCAGTCTAGTCAAGAGAATGGAAATTCTAGAGTAGCATAGCTTGGATAAAGATGCCTTTAAAATATTCAATTTCCATTACTTATTCTCCATTCACCAAATATCTAAATGATATTTTGTTCCTAAATAGAAAGTTCCAGAAAGAGTATATTCTTGGCAGAGTTGACTCTTATAAATTAATAAATTGTGAATTTGTTTAGCACAAATCAATCAAGTTTCTGAAACTTGAAATCTAGACTGGGAACTAAAAGGCACCAATTTATGATACTTGAGCCAGACTACCAACGTTCCTTCTGCCTACTACAGTCAGTTGCATTTGTAAGTATGCTATAAATTCATATTTAGGCCTAACTCCTCAATGAACCAGTGTTTGGAGGGGGAGCCTACAGGGAGGTGTTTGAGTCATAGGAGCAGAGCCCTCATGAGCACACGAGTGTCATCTCCCAGGAGTGAGCTTTCACTCTCAAGGGGAATGGATGGGTTACCACTGTAGAGAGTTAATAGAAAGCAAGGTTACTCCAAATGTTTTGTGTTTTCCATACACACACACAACTTTTGCTTTCTCCTATGAGCTGAAACCAAAGTTCATACAAGAAGCTAAACAAATGCCAGAACCATGATCTTAGACTTTCCAGCTTCCACATCTTTAAGCCAAAATAAGCTTATTTTCTTTATAAATAACTGAGTCTCAGGCACTCTGTTACAACAATAAAAAATAGTCTAAGACAAAAATACATGCCAATAGACCATCAAGTACATATGCAAACTTCACAAACCATGCTTATATAAGTTGCACCTGTAAGAATATAAATTATACTTATGTTAGTAGGCCTAGAGATTTTGTTTTTTATATTAGATAACCAATTACATAGAAACTTTAAAAATTGAAAAGTTCCATTTATGAAACAAACATGTAAAACTCTTAGAATGGAATAAATATCCAGGCACAGTGGAGCAGACCTATAATAATCCCAGCCCCTCAGGATGCTGAAGTATAAAGGTTCCAAGTACTAAATCAGCTTCAACCATTTAGTGAGACCCTGTCTCAAAATAAAAAAATAAAAAGAGCTAGGAATGTAGCTCAGTAGCAGAGCATTCCTGGGTTTAATTTCCAGTACAAAAAAAGGGGAGGGGGAATAAATCTTGAATATTTTCTATGTGTGAAACATAAAAATAAACAAGACAGCTCCATTCTTAGGAAGGTCACCATCTACTTAGGAAAATCGATAAATGAATATAAGGTTGACCAGTAAAGTGATCCCAAATGAAATGGGATCTCTGTGTAGACTAAGGATGAGGAACAAAGGGATGATTCAAGCAGGCTGTACTGGGGAAAAAAAAGGGGGGGAGGAATAGGAAAGAAAAAACATGTCACAGGAATGAAGAAGGCACAAAGCATGCTTGGGGAGGATAAGTAGATATTTGAGACTTCAGCAGAGAGTTTATCTTAGATTCACCGGAGGATAAGGTTAGAAAAGTAGGTTAGGATCAAATTTAAAAGCTATTAAATACAATAAATAATGGGGTTATGGGGAGAAAGGAATACTTGTACAGTTTTAGTGAGACTACAGACTAGTACAACCACTCTGGAAAGTAGTTTGGAGATCCCTCAAAAAACTAGGAATGAAATCACCATTTCCCAAAAGATCTAAAGTCAGCATACTACAGTGACAGTCACATCAATGTTTATAGCAGAACAATTCACAATTGCTAAAATACGGAATCAATCCAGGTGCCTATCAATAGATTAATGGATTAAGAAACTGTGATACACACACACACACACACACACACACACACAATGGAGTTCTACTCAGCCATTTAAAAAATGAAATTTAAAAAATAAAAATAATTACTGACTGGTCCTGACTTCTTCTTTCTTGGGTCTATTGAAATGGCCGCTGGCAGGGATCCAACCTTGCAATGCTAAACAACTCTATTAAAGGTCAGTGTTACTGACCTTTGTACCCTGAGTGTGGGCTTTTTGTTTAGCTCATGTTATGAATTTGATGTTCCCCATGGGGCTGTGACAGACTGAACAAATAGAGAGTAGGATTAGAAGTGGACACCTGGGCTCTCAGAGGTGACGCCAGTCATCAGGAAACCAGGAATGTGGATGTATCAGAATAAACACATCCTGTGGTGGGTCAGCAGCCCAAAATACATGCCATACCTGTGCTAAGGCATCTTGGCATACATTTGGCAGTTTTAAAGAAAACCATGCATTTATCTGGCACATAATAAAATTGTTGTTTAGTATGTATTTCTTTGAAAATAAAATAAAAATAAAAGCCATTAAATGCAAAGACTTCAAATTTTGCCCTTATTCAACCTTGTAAGACTAAATTTGAGGATCGGAAATGTATCTTTTTTTATTTTTGTAGTTTCCTGCTGGCCTAGACCACTGTTTCTTATAAGGTAGGCTGTGTGTGTGTGTGTGTGTGTGTGTGTGTGTATGTGTGTGTGTGTATGTGTGTGTGTAAAATTGACTCAGCTTCTACTGGAAATGCAAAACTAATAGTTCCAGTGGTGACCTGGCATAAGAAAATCATGTCTTAAAACAGATGTGTCTTGCTCAGCTAGATGCGTTAGATGGGGGAAAGGCTGATAAGGGAGACCACTTGATGAATTAAGACAATTAACCCTACTCTGTATTTGTTTTATGAGAAGTTAAGCACCTCTTACAGGTATATTTCTAAAGGCAACATAGTAGTTAAGTCAGCATTTTGAGAGATACTCACATATTAATTAACCTACCATGTGACTATGTGAACACAAGTTGTGCTGAACAAATGTGGTAATTAGGATGTTTGTAATTATTATCAGCATCCACATCTGAGTTGCTGCCAAACATTTCTACCCAATTTAGAAAGTGTTAGGGCATATATCCACTAGCTCAATTATAAAGTTTTCCTGGAAGAAGAGAAGCAAAATTACTTTCAAGTTTTCCCCAGAAGGTATCTTTTAAGTTTCAATTATTATTGATACATCATAAAATGCTGGAACAATTGTTTGCAAAAGTTTTTGATGGAAATTTAAGCCTCATAATAGGCAAGGTACACAGAAAACTAATGGCATGTTGGCTGCAGATATCTGGTTCATGAAAAGTATAGCTAAAGCAAAACGGAAGAAATAATTGAGATTAAAGTGGGATTGATTGTTGTTTTTAACCACAACTATAAAAATGAATGTCAAATATAGGCTTGGCTTTAGGATAAAAGTCACTTGGGAGGTTTTATATTTTATAGTTTTGTTCTGTTCCTAGGAAGGAAGCTGTGGCCTCAAAACAGATACCCTAATCATTACAAACTAAGAACAGAGCTTCAAATGGAAACCAGATCAGACTTGGTCCGCACCAGGGAGGAGGTTAAACAGCAGGCTGCACTGTGCTCTGGGAGGATACAAAGCATTTATTACCTTTGAATCACAGCAGGCCTGATTTGAAACAAGATTTTCAAATCGGTGCCCACATTGGTCAATGAGTAGGTAACTGGGAGGAGCCAAGAAAGGAGGGCCTGACAGTGCTGGAACCATGTACTGAATCATCTTATAATGCACTATGATATGCAGAATGATTTAAGTTCAGCAGAAGACTTCATAAATAAATTCGCCTTTGGTAACAGGTAGAGCTAGCTGTATGTACAGATAAAGGGAACATCATCTACTTTTAGTGACATTTGATAGACACTAAAGAATCCAAACATTTTTTCTGCATGTGCGCGCACGTGTGTGTGTGTGTGTGTGTGTGTGTGTGTGTATTTTACTGGGGATTAAGCCCAGGGGCACTTTAGCACTGAGCCACATCCCCAGCCCTTTTTTTTCTTATTTAGAAATAGGGGCTCACTAGGATGCTCAAGCTGGCCTTGACCTCCCAAACCTCCTGCTTTAACCTCCTGAATGGCTGGGATTATAGGTGTGAGCTACCTCACCTGGCCCAACAATTTTCTATCTATAATACAAATCACTCCAGCATATTGATTTTTTGTATTTTATCAGATAACTATTCATAAGCAAAATAGAAAAACTTAGAAGACATTAGATCACTGAAACATTTACTACTTCATTTACTGATTTGGTAAATATTTTTAATACCTACCATTCTAGGTTAAAGGAGCAAAGAGAAGAATAAAGTCCCATCTCTCATGTAACTTACACACTAGTGGGGTGAGAGACAATGAACAAATGTATGTCAGCAAATGATCAGTACAATGAGGAAAAACAAACAAAGGGTGCTAGTTACGGTAATGAGAAGGAGTACAATACTTTATTGGATGGTTGAGGAAGACCTCTTGGGAAAGGAGACACTTGAGGCCTGAAGGAAGTGAAGGAATGCAAGGTGTAAGCATGTCTGGGGAGTGATCCAGCCTGGGGCATAGTGAATGCTAAGACCTAGGGCAGGGCAATCCTTGGATTCTTCTTCACATGTCAAGTTGTCTGGTGTGGTTGGAGTGGGGACAGACAGGATGGAGGAAGTGGTTCACAATGGTCTTGGGGAGACTGGGTGACAGAAAAGGTATATAAAACTTTCCAAGCCATAGCAAGTACTTTCCTTTTACTCTGAAGGAAAACTATTTGCAGATTTCCGGTAGAAGAATGATGTGATATTTTGAAACAATCACAGTGGCAACTGTATGGAAAATAGGTGGAGGAGGTGAAGCAAAGAGACCGAAGACAATGTGCAAGTCATTAGTGATCTTGACCAGAGAGCCTTGCTCTGTGCAGAAGTGGGGAAGAACGTAAATTGGAAGGAGTTAGGGAGAATTGGAGGGGAAGAATCAGCAACAGCAATAATCAAATTGGGAGGTGACTGGCATGGAGTAGGGAGAAGGCAGCGGAGGTGATGAGGGTGGCTGAACTTATGACACACTTTCTAGATAGACTTGCAAGACTTGTGCATGGCCTAAGAAGTGTAGAACAAATGATGAATGTAAGTTTTTTGACCTGAGCAACTGAAAGAATGGCTCTGCCATACTTGAGATGGAAAAACTTGGGTGGTGATAAAATTGGGAAAGTGAGGGGAGAGTGAAATCAAGAATACAGTTTTGAACATGTGACATTTGAGATGCCTAATAAAAATATGAGTGGGAAAACCAAGTAGTCAATTATATACATGGAGTTGCAGAGAGAGGTAGAAGTTGAAAATGTAAACTTGGGAATCATCATATTTAGATAATATTTAAAACAATGGAATGGGCCAGATGCCGTGGTACTCACCTGTAATCCTAGCGACTCAGGAGGCTGAGGCAGAAGGATCTCAAGTTCAATACCAGCCGCAGCAACTTTGTGAGGACCTGTCTCCAAATTAAAAATAAAAAGGGCTGAGGATGTGGCTCAGTGGTAGAGCAACATTGAGTTCCATCCCCAGGACCAAAAAAAAAGAAGAAGAAAAAAAAGGAATGTATTCTGGAAAGATGTAAAGGGAGTTTTAAACCAGGAGGGAGCAACTGTCACTGCTGCTGATTGGTTGAGTTGAGAATCATAATTTAACATTTGACCTGACAAAGTCTAAGTCATTAGCCATCTTGACAAAGGAAGTTTTTGTGGAGAGGTGGAGAAGATAGTAAGTTTGGAGTGGGTTAGAGAGAATAGGAGGGGAAGAATCATAGACACGGTAGATGATTCCTTTAAAGAATTTAATTATAGAAGGAAGAGTAGGATGTTAATTGAAGGGAAGTTGGATTCAAGAAAAGAGTTGCTAAAATCAATGTCATTTCATTTTTTGGATATGGTAAGGAGAGAGGTAAGAAAATAAGTTAAAGGGGGACAATTGCAGGAGCTGTGTCCCTTATTACATGACAGGGATGGGCCCCAGTGTGCAGTTACAGGTGCTGATTGTTTTAGATAAAAGCTCAGATTGTCACTCTCATATTAGCTGATTAGATTAGCAGCCTCTTGGAGTACCGATGATAATGCTTCACTGAGCACTCAATGTACCAGGAACTGTTTTTATAAATTCAGATATACTTTGTCCATCAAAACACCCCTATGAGTAAAATTGAGCCTGCAATTTATTCATTTATTTAATCACTTAACAAAAATTTAACAAGCGACTACTGTGTTCCAAGCACTATATTAGCTTCTGGGGATAAAAAGAAGACATCAGGTAAAAGTTGTATAATATTGATGTACAAGGATTTTTGCAAATGATTCTATGTTTATAATCTCCCTCACTTCCCATACCAGTGCTGAGAGTTTTATATTACTGTCCACATTTTAAAAATTCATGAAAGAGTTACATAACACCCTGGAAAACGCAGCCATGGCTCTAACTCTGACTGTGGTTCCACTACGTTCTCTGCAGTGTTCCCTGCCCTCTGTACCACCCTAGATGATCCCTCACATCTCCACTGTGGAGACAGACAAAAAACGTGTTAATGAGAAATCACTAAGAAAAGAACTACAAAATGATTGGGTGTTACACGAGAGAATAGTGGAATTGAGAAATCTGCAAATAGAGTAGTAATTCCTTAACAGGAAATTAACATTTCAACTGAGACCTAAGAGGTAAGAACTGGATTAGGGTAAGAAGAAGCTTCCAGCTAGAGGGAAGAGTAGAAAGGACAAAAGATCTGAAGCAGGAAGGAGCGTTTCCTACACAATGAACCAGGAGAAAATCAATTTGGCTAAAACTTAATGGAAGAATGGAAACAAGACATAGGAAAACTTAGGAAAAAGACAGCGCATACTGATGCAGAGCTTTGAAGGTGCTAACAGGGAATTGGATTGAATTCTAAATTCCTTGAGATAGCACTGTAACTGTTTTGTTGTTGTTGTTGTGGTTTTTGTTTGTTTGTTTTGGATTGGTTTTGGGTACTGGGGATTGAACCCAAGGCACTTAACCACTGAACCAATCCTTAGCTCTTTTTACTTTTCATTATGAGTCAGGGTCTCGCTAAGTTGCTTAGAGCCTCGCTAAGTTGCTGAGGCCAGCTTTGAACTTGTGATCCTCCTGCCTCAAACTCCCAAGATGCTGGAATTACATGTGTGTTCCACCATGCCCAGTGTCGCTTTAAGGGTCGCGCTGCGTGGGTCCGCTCTACGAGTTGGGGTCCTGAGAAAGGAAGAAAAGGGGTCTCCAGGGAAGAAGACAAAATAGAGTCTCCCAGGAGGATGATGGTCCACAGGGTAATTCTCCCCAGACCCCAGGGTGTAGGTAAAAAAACTGCTCTGCCCAAGCAAGATGCAGAAACACTGTTTATTCCAGAAAGTACAAAAGCTTATATACACTCCTGGACCAATCAGGTCCAAAGTTACAAACAAAGGGGTGCTCTCTGTCTAGAGCACAGTCCATTAGCATAGAATGGGGAAAGATGGAAGGGAGGGGTTGAAGGTATGGAGAGTGCTCCTACAGCCCAGGTGCACTACAACTTTCAAGGAGGAGAGAACATCAGATTTATACATAAAATATACACTCGTGTGGTGTGACCGATGAACTAGAAGTGTTTGGGGAAAGAGGCAGTGGCAATAGTGAAAGCAGAGTTGGCAGGTCATGCCTTCGAAGACTGAAATAGATGGACATGGGGAGGAGGAAGGATCTGAGGGATATTTTTTGGCATTTACAGGATCTGGCAATGAAATGGATACAAGTGATAAGAGGAAAGATGAATGAATCCTCAGTGGTTTTGACTTGAGTAGCTGGGTAGAGGATGAATCTATTTATTGAGATAGGAAGACCTAAGGACTGGGGTAAGGAACAAGTTTGAGATGAGTTGAGAATTCTCTTTTTGTTTGAAATAGTAGATAACTGAATATTGGAGTTTAGAGGTGAATAAAGAACCCTGGACTTGAGACACATAAACTGGAGAATCCGTGACATAAAGATCATACGGCTATGGGTGTGGATGAGATTATCTTGGGAGAGTACAGTGAGGTGAGGGGGGAGGCAAAAGGATCTAGAAAGACCCTAAAGGACCTCAACATGCAACATTTGGATTAGGAATGAGAGCTGAGGAAAAAGGCTGAGACAATCATCCAGAGTGGTCATGGGAAGACCAGGAGAACGTGACATCAAAAAGCCAGGAAAAGACTAGGGTTGTGGCTCAGCGGTAGAGTGCTTGCCTTGCATGTGTGAGGCACTGGGTTCGATCATCAGCACCACATAAAAATAAATTAAAGGTATTGGGTTCATCTACAAGTAAAAAAATAAAATAAAAAGCCAGGAAAGAAGAGTCTGTCAAGCAAAAGAGATGGATAAATTTTGGCAAAGGCTGATGAGAATTGAGAAAAACGAGGGCAGAGAAGTAACTTTTGTATTTGGCTACAGAGAAGTCACTCACAAACATGATAAAGTGTTTTCTGTTAGCATTTGAGTCGCTGTGACCAAAACACCTGACAAGAACAACTTAGAGAAGGGAAAGTTTATTTGGGGCTCATGGTTTCAGAGGTCAACCCATAGACAGCTGACTCCATTGCTCTGGGCTGGAGAAGAAGCAGAATGTCATCGGGGCAGGGTCCAGCTGAGGAAAGCTGCTTGGCTCATGGTGGGGTCAGGAAGCAGAAAGAGAGCGAGAGAGAGAGAGCGAGAGAGACAGAGAGAGACAGAGAGAGAGAGAGAGAGAGAGAGCGCTACAGGGCAGTTGCACCTTTCAGGATAAGCTCCAAAGACCTACCTCCTCCAGGTGCCCCAATTAACCGGAGCTTTGCGGGGCACTTTACATACAAACCATTACAGTGTTTTTAGGAAGTGATATTGGAATATGTATTGAAGGGAGTTGAGTGTATGGGACTTGAGATAAAGGAAATATGATTAGGAAAGGGAGCTGAGAAACAGGGAGAAGTATGTATGCAAGTGAGGACATTTTCAACATAAGAGAAAAAGTCCGTTCACATGCTAATAGAAATGGCCCAGTAGAGAAGGGCATTATCTATCATAGATATCAAAAGTGAAACACTGTGTGAATTCCTAGAGAAAGTGAGAGAAAATGGGGTCCATAACTCAAAAGTGAAGAACAAGCTTTAATATAAGAGGGACACTGCCTTCTTTATTAAAGTGGAAAAAAATGAGGACTGGGAGTGAAACTTGGTGGTGGAGCACATACTTAGCATGAATGAGGCCTGGGTTCAATCTCAGCACCAAAAACATGAATTAAAAATTGAAAAAATAGAAAACAGGTGCACATGTAGGTTGCTTGTAAGTTTGATCATGGAAAAGAAGAGACAGAAATGTGCTGATAAAAACAAAGCCCAGCCAGGTTTGGCATCTGCAATTCCAGCAACTCAGGAGGGTAAGGCAGAGGATCACAACTCAGCAACTTAGCAAAATCCTGTCTTCAAATAAAAAATAGATAAATACATAGGCCTGGGAATGTAGCTCATTGATAAAGCACCCCTGGGTTCAATCCCCAGCACCAAAGCCTGAATCCATGTCTGTCTTAAGACTGCTGGCAGCTGCTGAGCAGGGTCTCTGCAGAAACTGAAGAACCATTATTTTCCTATAGAAAAAAAAAATTGCTGTAACTGCCTCAGCCAGGCTAGGAACATCCAGTCTGTTCTTCCCTAATAGAGTCAACCGCCCAAATATTTTTTAAAGGCACAGAAAGAAAATAGCTTTCCTTTTTTATTTTCTGAGAAAAAGAGCAAACAGGTAGACTCCTCCCCTATCATGATGGGAGATCCATCCAATTTGCTTTTTCTTAGCTTTCATAATTAATTCAAATTTGAAATATTTACCAGTTCTGGACTCTAAGCTTCGTATCAGTGGCTGTTGCTCATATCAAATTTGAAAACTGATTCAGTCCACCCATTTCTCCAGTTGTTACAATGCTTTCCTCTCTCTAGCCCCTCTGTGTCCCTCCTCCCTCCGCATTTCTCTGCCATTATTCCCCACTGGTCACCCCAGTCTTTACTAAAACAACATCGAAGCTTGTCCCCCTGTTCTCACCCCTTCTCTTTACTACCTACATTTTAAAATCATCTTCTAATTAAAAAGCAGCATTTTCCCCATCAAAATCCTCAGGTGTCCTTGATATATGCCACATTTTGTTGTACAAAATGGTTGCTATGATAATCACAGAAAAAATCTTAACTTTAATTGTTTGAAAATTCATCTAAATATGGTTTTCCTCTTGCCAAACAATTTCAGGAGCAGCATTTTTGTTATTCCATTTTACACCCAAGCTCTGCTATCAGGATCCCGGCTTATCCTTGGCTGTTATCTTTAATTTCTCATTTTGCTCAATCAGTTCCACCCACTCCCCATCACTCTCCTCAGCAATCCTGTCAAAAAATCAATTCACTGCTTCCTCTGTTATTAAAGCAGCTTATCCAGCAATTCTTCCCTTTTATGGAAGAGAAATGACGGTGGAAATAAGCTCTCCTCTGTTGATCTCCAACATAGGCATGACTGAATTTCTAATGCAGGTACTGTACCATTTCAGATAATTTGCAGAGACTGCTGCAATTCAGTCAGACCTCATTAAAATGGAAATGTTCATTATAATTCAAGAGCACTTGCTGAAAGGTACATTAGTGTGTTCGCTGAAAGCATTTGCTTTTAGGGTAATGTGTAATTACTAACATGACTAGAATAAAATCTGTTGAAATTGAAACCCTGCATATACCCAGGACTGGGGCAAGGAAAAGAACCCAGAAATAAATAAAGAATTTATACCTACAAGGAACTCTGGGTCTAAGATATTAAAGCAGTTGAGCTGCCAGGAGGGTATTTCTACCTAGAAAAGCGTAAAGATATTGTCAATAGTTGGAAATTATACCATAAAATTGAGAAATCAGTAGCCTCCCTCTAAACAATTTAAACTAGGAAATTAACACTGAGAGATAGAAGTTGTTCCTCAAGGTAGCAACCACAGTACTAATAAATTATAAACAGGAGGCTGAGATTTTCTTCTAATCACGTTAACAGCCCTAGTTAGGATCACTCAGTATGCAAAACTGTGGCACTGATAACCATATTTAGATATCTAAAGAGAACAATGCACTTCAGAGACTCACCCAAAGAACTTCACGAGTTCTGTTTCTGCCAGGTACAGTGGCGCAAGCCTGGGATCCCCGTGACTTGGGAGGCTGAGAGAGAAGGATCACAGGTCCAAGACCAGCCTTGACAATTTAGCAAGATTCTGTCTCAAAATAAAAATTAGAAAAGAACTGGGGGTGGTAGAGTGCCCCTGGGTTCAATCTCCAGCACCAAAAAAAAAAAAAAAAATTCCGTTTCCAAGCTGGGTGCAGTGGTACATGCCTATAATCCTAATTGATTGGAAGGCTGATGCAGAAGGATTGCAAGTTCAAGGTCAGCCTGGGCAATTTGGCAAGAGACTGTCTCAAAATAAAGTAAAAAGTTCTGGGGTATAGCTTAGTGGTGGAGCACCCCTGAATTCTGTCTCCAATATTATTTCCTGTTGTAAACTCTTTGAAGAGAACATTGATTCAAAGTAATGATTATTTTCAGATTTACATTTTCACATAATTTTAGATGGACAGAAAAGCTATGAGAATAGTACAAACACTTCCTCAGTGCACGCCTTTTAATCCCAGAACTTTTGGAGGCTGAGATAGGAGAACTGTGAATTCAAAGCCAGCCTTAGCAACAGCGAGGTACTAAGCAACTCAGTGAGACCCTATCTCTACATAAAACACAAAATAGGGCTGGGAATGTGGCTCAGTGGTCAAGTACCCCTGAGTTCAATCCCTGTACCAAAAAAAAAAAAAAAAAAAGACTTCCTGTATACTTTTCCCCTAAATGTTAATATGCTGGCCTCTTATATTTGCAATATCCTTTCTTTCTCTCTTTAATTTTTTATGAACCATTTGATCATCAATTACAAACACAATGACTACTTATCCCGAAATACTTCAGCGTGTATTTTTTATCTAGGCACAGTATAATTATCAAAAATCAAGAAATTAATATTGGTTTACATACCATCACCTAGTCTACAGACCTTATTCAGATTTTACCAATGCCCCAGTAATGTCCTTTAAAATAACAACAAAAATTCCAGATTGAGCATTAATTCATTGCCATAATCTCTTTAGCCTCCTT
The DNA here is from genome assembly GCA_004024805.1 of Geosciurus inauris. Lineage (NCBI taxonomy): Eukaryota > Metazoa > Chordata > Mammalia > Rodentia > Sciuridae > Geosciurus > Geosciurus inauris. The sequence goes on along the minus strand of PVHX01010162.1, from coordinate 4,062 downwards.
TAATCTAGTACTCTTCTTCCATCTTTCATGACAGTGACATCTGAGTAGTACACATCCTTTTTTTTATAAAGACTGGCCCTAATTGGGGCTTGTCTAATCTGTCTTTATGATTAGTTTACATTTGTATCTTTTTGGCAGGAATATCACAGAGTTATGTTCTTTTCTCTCATTTTTAACAGTCTTTTTTCTCTTCTTTTTTTCCTATGGTACTGGGGATTGAACCCAGGGATGCTCTACAACTAAGCTTCACCCCTAGAACTTTTTATTCTTATTTGGAGACAGGGTCTCACTAAGATGCTGAGGCTGGCCTCAGACTTTCAATATTCCTGCTTCATGAATGGGGTTACAGGCATGCGCTACCACACTCAACTACTTCTCTTCCTAATGAATCACATCAGGAAAATTAATAGTGAGGGAGATGTCATATTTAATCACTGTGTTAAGGTATTTTCTGCTAGTTTTCTCCATTATAAAGTTACTATCTTTATCATTTGTAATTAATAAGAATTTGGTGAGGAATTATTTTAATACTATGTAAATATCCTGTCACTATTCAAACTTTCACACACAAAGCATTTATTGGTGATTCCTGCTCAAATTAATTATTACTATTATGGTTGTCAAATGGTCATTTCCATCATTCTTTCTTCATTTATTACTTGGCTTTCTAGTATAACAATAACCTTTCCCTTCTCTCCTACGACATTATATAGATGTATATATCAGTATCAATGCATTCCATTGATCATAATATACATGTATACAATGGATTATAATTATTTGTTATCATTATTTATTTTGATGCTCAAATTTGAACAGATTTAATCACAAACCAGTGATTTATTTGAAATTCAAATTTCTGGCTTTTACTGAAAAATCAGTGACATGGCAAAACTAAGGCAATCCTTCCCTGGATTGTAGTAGAACCTGCACACACTCTAAGCAAAGCCCACCTTCTCCCATTTCCAGATTCAGCTCCTAATTGGCTTCCCTTGTTTTCATTACCTGAACTGTACTGACGTTTCTTACTCCATTACAGAGGTACCTTCAAAAATTGATGCAAATTTTTCTTGTTTTAATTTAGTCTCACCAAGAGAGCTCTCTTATGTTTCCCATGTATATGAATCTATGTTCCGCATGTAGATTGACTTCAGGAAGATCACAAGTTGATTATGTAGGATTTTTAGGTTCCCCATTCTCATCAGTTTCAATAAATTATCAAATTACTATTCTGGTATTGACTTAACTTTTGTTGGATTTTAACTATTGCTACTCAGTTTCTCAAGACCTCTCTGGACATGAACAATGAATAGTGTGTGTCTTTGACCTTTGAAGTAGAGAGCTAACTGGGCTGCCTATAATCCCTGAGTGTTGGGAGACTAATACAGGAGGATCACAAGTTTAAGGGCAGCCCAGGCAACTTAGCAAGACCCTGTCCCAAAATAAAAAATAAAAAAGACTGGGGATATAGCTTGATGGTAGAGCACCTCAAGGTTCAATCCTCAATACTATAATAAAAAGAAAGGAAGGAAGTTATAACAACTGGGAAGTCAGTCATAGTTCTGGTGCTTGTCTGCACACTGGAATCTACCCTGAGGCTTAAAATAAAATGCCCAGGCCCAGGTTCCCCCTCTTGGGATTCTGATCTAATTGATCTATGGTGTGGTTGCACCTCATACCTTTTAAAATCTCTCTGAAAATTAAGGTCACTTAAACTCTTACTTGTAAAAGTATAAAATTGTAAGTGTAAGAGTATAAGGAAATTTCAGATTAAGCAACCGGTCACCAGGTTTCATTAATTTACTGGACACTGGATTGGTTAATTTACTGGAAGTTACTGGACAACTAAAGGAACTAAAAAAAAAGTTTGAACACTGAAAATTTTCTGGTTTTAATTTGTAGATTTCCTTTGAACTTTTTTTCCATTTCCCTACTCTAGGGCTTAGGAAAACATACTCTTAATTATTATTTTCTGACATGGCAATAATTCTTCTGGATATCTTGTCAATAAAGAAAGTGAAACTAGAATAAAAGCATTTATCAACAACCTGAGTGACCTTTAAACATTTATGAGCTGCTCAAACATGTTCAATATTGCCCTTTGTATTAAGTGATAAAATAACAAAGGTATCATAAACATTGAATTTTATCATTTTATATCATAATTCTGTGGCTCCTGATACTAAATGAATCTTAAGCCTTTAAGCAATGTATCCAAGATTGGCAAACAGCATACACTTAATATATTTTTAACAAATGAATGAATAAATTTAAAAACTTATAAAATTCAAATCTTTTAATGAATTTAGGACAAAATTATAGTAGGACATTAAAAATGTTCCAAATAGCCAGGCATGGTGGTGAATATTTATGATACCAGCTTTTTGGGAGGCTGAGCAGGAAGATCATAAATTCAAGGCCAGCCCTGGCAATTTAGCAAGACCCTGTCTCATAAGTCAGTGCTTGCCTAGCGTGCAGGAGGCCCTGGGTTCAATCCCCAGCAATGGAAAAAAGAAAAAAAAAGTTCCAAGCGGTCAGTATAATATCAAATAAATATCCCTAGGAATAATATAGTTTATCTATTTAAAATACATGGAATGGAAACATGATTAGAAAAATTATTCCTTCACCTGATTTTCATCTAGTGTTAGTCATTTAAATTTCATTTGATTTCATAATTTCAGTAATTAAACATGAAATAGCCTTCTTGTATTTCAACAGATTTTTGGGGGGTTTGGGGGTTGGTACAAGGTGATTGAACCCAAGTGAATTTCACTACCAAGTTACACCTCCAGTCCTTTTTATTTTTTTTATTTTTGCATTTTTATTTGTAGATGGACACAATATCTTTATTTATTTATTTTTATGTGGTACTGAGGATCGAACCCAGTGCCTCACACGTGCAAGACAAGCTCTCCACCACTGAGCCACAGCCACAGCCTCTCTTTTTATTTTTTGAGACAGGGATTCACGAAGTTGCTTAAGGCCTTGCTAAATTCCTGAGGCTGGTCTTGAACTTGAGATCGTCCTGCCTCAGCCTCCTCGGTCTTTGGGATTGCAGGCATGTGCTACCACACTTGGCTTCCAAAGACTTTATTTTTTTTAACAATAATAAATATTTATGCACCAAACATGGGTTCGAGTAATTATACAAAAGAGACAGTATTCCAATTGAAGCACAATATAGACACCAGTACAGTAACATTGGATGATTTCAACACACTGCTCTCACAATTAGATAGTTTATCCATTCATAAACTTAGTAAAGTCTCTTTGAACATAAAAAAAATTATAAATCAAATAGACTTAACAGACATCTATAGAATATTTAATCCAAGACAGTTGAATACACTTTTCTCTTAGTAGCTCATAGAATCTTCTCCAGAATAGAACATATTTTAGTCCACAAAGCAACTCTCAACAAATACAAATATATGTATACATATATATATAAAATTCCATTCATCTTTTCAGATTATAATGGTATAAAATTAGAAATAAACATGACAAAACCCTACAGAAACTACATAAACACATGGAGATTGAATAATACACTTTTTAAAAATTAATTTATTTAAATGCATTTCAAGTCATAGTACATATATAGAACTCAATATGAAGAAATGTTCAACATCTCTAGCCATTAGAGAAATGCAAATCAAAACTACTCTCAGATTTCATCTCACCCCGGTCAGAATGGCAGCTATCCAAAATACAAGCAACAATAAGTGCTGGCGAGATGTGGTGAAAAAGGCACACTCAAACATTGCTGGTGGGACTGCAAACTGGTGCAACCAATCTGGAAAGCAGTATGGACATTCCTTAAAAAACTTGGAATGGAACCATCATTTGATCCAGCTATTCCACTCCTTGGCCTATACCCTAAAGATTTAAAAACAGCACACTACAGTGATGCAGCCACTTCAATGTTTATAGCAGCACAATTCACAATTGCAAAACTGTGGAAGCAACCCAGATGCCCTTCAATAGATGAATGGATAAAGAAACTGTGGTACATATACACAATGGAATATTATTCAGCAATAAAAGAGAATAAAATTA
>PVHX01010161.1:49429-71951 GCA_004024805.1 Geosciurus inauris | reverse complement strand
GATTCTCCTGTCTCAGCCTCCCTGAGTGCTGGGATTACAGGCTTGAGCCACCGCGCCCGGCTCACACTTCAGAATTTTTAAGCTGTGCTTTAGCACCAACTTCCGTGAATGGCCCACAAATACTCTGTTAGTGGCAGAACTAGGATCCATTATCTTCTGACTTCCAGTCCCCAAAATGTTCTTACCACTTATTTATTCCACAAATATGTACTGAGTCCTATTAACTACACACCAGGCACTGTTTTATGTGCTTGGGGTACATCAGTGAATAAAATATCCAAATATTCCTGCTTTTTTTTTTTTTTTTTTGGTACCAGGGATTGAACTCAGGGGCACTCGACCACTGAGCCACATCCCCAGCCCTATTTTGTGTTTTATGTAGAGACAGGGTCTCACTGAGTTGCTTAGCACCTCGCTATTGCTGAGGCTGGCTTTGAACTCGCGATTCTCCTGTCTCAGCCTCCCAAAGTGCTGGGATGACAGGCATGTGCCACCGCGCCCGGCTATGTTCCTGCTTTTTGAGAACTGATTCACAACACACTATGATACACCACACATGAATCTTGCCCATAATAGTATTATAGATGGCCCCTTCTGTCTATTTGTTTTTAAGTACTTATCTCCTAACCCACACTTTCTTTTATGTAAGTATGTCATCTTTCATTAGTGCCACACCTGGGAATCCCAGGGCTTTTTAAAAACAGGCAAGCTCTCATAGAAACCTTAGAATTCGCACCTTCTCAGGCTGGAAACTTCATTCAATACAGGTTTCTTTATCTTAAAATCACCGGGTGGAGCGTTTTTCTATTCAAAGGTATCAAGGTAGCAGGAGAAAGACTCATACTTTGAACTCCATCCTTGTGCACACCCAGCTATTCGCGTGCCTTGGCCCTTTTCTCTCATCTTCCCCGGCCAAGCCCTAGGCTTCAGATCTACGCTACTCCGTTCATAATCCTGTATTTGACCCATCAAAGGTCCACCCTCTATATTCCACTGGCGGCACACGCATCCTTTTACACCCCTTTCCCTCTCTGTTCCCGAAACAATTTCTCAGTAATCACTTTTTACCGAAATAAAAGTTTGGCCCACATTTTCTAACGGGCATGTCCCAAATACGACAGCTTTTCTTTGCTCCAAGGCACTTTCACGTGTATCATTTGATTCTCGGGAAAAGCCTAGGGGTGGGCACAATGGGTGTCAGCCCAAGTCCGGAGGTAAGGAAGCTTTTTATTCAGGGATAGGATTGGGATAAGGCAGATGAGGCCAGAGAGGCTCCTGGAAGGCAAAATGTAAGGGTTCCCTCTGCACTTGCACTATGCTGAGAGTCACTGCCTCCTTACACTCTGCGCCTTAGCCTCCCTCACCTCGTTGGAGTTCCGGCCCTGTTTTTACTGCCATCCCTTCCTGAACATCCCCCAAAGCCATCGCAAGCTCAGCCCAGGTCTCTGGGCTTTCCAATGCACAGCCCCAGATCCCCAGGAGTCCACCTCGTTAAGGGGCCCCGCAGGTGCCACCGCCCACCCGGGCCCAATCTGCGCGGGGGCTCCCGCCCACCGGCCCACCCCTCCTTCCAAGGGGATTCCCCGTCTCGGGGCCCGCCCCCGCCGCTCCTCCTCCGGGACACGCAGCCCTCCCAGCATCAGACGCAGTCCTCGCAGGGGGCTCTCTCGCTCCGTCGCCCCCAGTCCCCTAGACCTCGGGACAGGGAGGGGCGCCCTGCTACACGTGGCCAGGCAGGTAGTGTATTCCTCGGGTTCCTCCCGATTCCCAGACCACTTCGCTTTTCCCTCCCTCCTGACCCGGCGGCGGCAGTGTGCTGAGGCCCGGCCCCACCGCCGGGCCGGGGCTTGTTTACTCACTCACCCTCCATCCCGAGCCGCAGGGACCCGCCGCTACGACGCCTGCGCGCCGCGGCCCCGCCCCCGCGCCGCGGCCCTGCCCCCGCGCCGCGGCCCCGCCCCGCGCCTCCTCGGGCGCGTGCGCTTTAAGCCGCCCGTGCCTCTCCGGTGGCCCACCCGGTCCTCCTTCTTTGATGTTAAGCAAAGGGATCCCGAGAAGGGAAACGTCTGTTTGGCGCCAGTTTACCAGGACTCAGGAGGGCGAGGTTTTGCAGCCCAAGCCTGACAATTTCCAAGGTGGCGCGGACAGGGGAGAGGAAGGGCTCGGGGGGAAAACTTTCCAGAGCCACTGATACCTTCTCAAAGACCTTATCCATCCCTGCACCGTATTCCTCATGCTGGGGAGTAGCCACATCTCACTTCCACGTTTGAAAGCAACCTAGAACCTCCTCAAACAGATGTCTCACACCTACCAATTCTGCAAACATATGTGCTCTAAGTTCTTATTTTATTTATGCCTGATTTCCCTGTTTCTGTCAACAGTTCTCCCAGTCACTTAAATTCAAAAGTATAGCCTTGTATCAAAGTATTTCCCCACAAGATACATACTAGTTACAAAGGGAAAATTTATATTTACAGGTAAGAAATAAGTCAAACACTACTTTGACCAAGTGATCAAAGTTAATATCACTAGCGATGGGAAATTTCTTAGCAGATTCCTCTCCATACAGTGCAGTGAGAAAAGTACTAAATCACTTCTGTAGTATTCTTGACAAAAATGCAAAAGTTGAGTTTAATGCAGAAGCATCAGACGAATTCCAAATGAGGACAATCTACAAAATAATTGACCAGTGTGTTCAAAAACACCAAGATTATGAAAGACAAGGGACAAGGAACTGTCCCAGATTGGGAAAACTGAGAAGGCATACCAACTAAATGTAATATGTGATCCTGGATTGAATCCTGGTTCAGAAAAAGGACATGAGAGGGATAATTTGATGAAATTAGAATTAGGCCTCTAGATTAATAGTTTTTTTTTAAATATTTTTTAATTGTAGATGGACACAATGTCTTTATTTTATTGCCTTGTATGTGGTGCTGAGGATCGAACCCAGGGCCTCACGCCTGCGAGGCAAGCGCTCTACCGCTGAGCTACAATCCCAACCCCTAGATTAATAGTTTTTAAAAGCAGTTTTAATACCTCATTTGGATCATTTACTTAAGGAAGTTAGATGGAAAATATACAGGATTGCTGTCCCATTTTTCTATTTTATAAATGTGAAAATTATTTCAAAATATAATGTTAGGGGCTGGGATTGTAGCTCAGTGGCTCTAGGTTCGATCCTTAGCATCACATACAAAGCAATAAAATAAAGACATTGTGTCCATCTACAACTAAAAATATATTTTAAAAAAAATAATGTTAAACTAGGTTCTTTGGCACATTTTTGTAATCCCAGCTACTAGGGAGGCTAAGACAGAAGGATCACAAGTTCAAGGTCAGCCTTAGCAACTTAGTGAAACCCTATCTCAAAATAAGAAATAAAAAGGGAAAAGACTGGGGTGTAGCTCAGTGGTAGAGCACCACTGGGTCCAATCCCCAGTACCACACACAAACACAAAATGTATATGTATTTATACATTATATGTATACACACACACACACACATATACATATACACACGTGTATATATGAAGTTAAAATTTGAAATTAAGCTGGGCACAGTGGTGCATGCCTGTGTTCCCAGCTACTCATGAGGCTGATGACAGAAGGATCCCAAGTTTGAGGTTAGCCTCAGCCATTTAGTGGGACCCTGTCTCAAAATAAAAAATTAAAAGGGACTGAGGGGCTCGGGAGGCTGAGGCAGGAGGATAGCGAGTTCAAAGCCAGTCTCAGCAAAAGTGAGGCCCTAAGCAACTCAGTGAGACCCTGTCTCTAAATAAAATACAAAATAGGGCTGAGGATGTAGCTCAGTGGTCGAGTGCCCCTGAGTTCAATCCCTGGTACCAAACAAAAAACAAAAAACAAAAACAACAACAAAAACAAAACTGAGGATGTAGCTCAGTGGCAAACTATTCCTGGCTTCAATCCTATAAGTACTGAGAAAAAATTTTAAATAAAGTACAAAACAAAATTATATTGATTTTTGTCTCAAAGTGTACAATTATAAAAACTTGTAATGTTCATTTTTTTCAAATAATTTTCATGACAATCTTATGAAGTAGGTAGGGCAGATTCCAGTTTTATATAGCAGACTACTCTGGCTAAAAGGAATTAAATTATGTGCCTTACACAAATGAAAAATTGCTCTATCAGGTCTTTTATTCAGGTCTCTGGATTCCAGATATACTATCCTTTTTGTTATATCAAAACTTCTGATTTTGCTATTGTCCTCCTTGTATCTATTTGTTTAACTCCCAGTCAAAGCAAGTATTCCTTTATACTGTGCTTATAATTTGCAATGATGCTCTTTTCCATTTCCACTGCCTAGATAAGTGTTTCTCAAACTAGGATCACAGTGAAATCACCTGTGGAGCTCTAATAACTACTGAGGCCTGCTTCCCACATCCAGAAAGTCTGATTAATTATTAATTGGTCTGGGGTATTGCCTGGGTTTCAAGAATTGTATAAACATTCCAAAGGATTACAGCATGTAGCCAAGTTTGAGAACCGTTGTGCTGCATTAATAATTGTGAGAAGAATGTGGGAGCCGGGCACAGTGGCACATGCCTATAATCCTAGCACTTTGGGAGGCTAAGCCCGGAGAATCACAGGTTCAAAGCCACCCTCAGCAACAGCGAGGCGCTAAGCAACTCAGTGAGACCCTGTCTCTACATAAAACACAAAATAGGGCTGGGGATGTGGCTCAGTGGCCGAGTGCCCCTGATTTCAACCCCCGGTACAAAAAAAAAAAAAAAAAAGAATGTGGGTTTTCCAAGAGAGATGTCTGAAAGTCAGGGGAGAGACTAGTGAGAGATTTGGGTACCATCAACATATTAATTGTAACTGAAACCACAACAGTCTACTGCTTTACTTTGGGAGGCTGTGCCAAGAAAGGAGAGGAGAGATACAGAAAAATTTTGAGATAACAAAGAAAGTATGGTTACAGAAATATTTTTTTAATGGACACAATACCTTTATTTGTTTATTTTTTATATGGTGCTGAGGATCAAACCCAATGCCCCACACGTGCTAGGCAAGCGCTCTACCACTCAGCCAGAACCCCTGCCCAGTAACAGAAATATTTTGAGATGGAAGCAAAAGGCATTTATACCAAAGTCAAGGATGAGAGTTGTGTAGCATATCTCAAGTCCCACCTACTGGTTCAGCAGTCTCACCTTCCTGGTCCTTCCTGAGGCCAGGTAGAACTCTAGTTCTACTTTTTACTCACTGCCATGCTGTCTACCTATTTTATATCCACCACAATATTTGGCATAGAAATAAACAGAATTTAGTAATCCCCATTCACTGGAGGATTATAAAAACAAAATTTACATCACAGTAAGTGTCGTTTGTTGTTGTTTGTTCGTCTTTCGTACCAGGGGGGATTGAACTCAAGGACACTTGACAATTGAGCCACATCCCCAGCCTTATTTTGTATTTTATTTAGAGATAGGGTCTCACTGAGTTGCTTAGGGCCTCACCGTTGCTGAGGCTGGTTTGGAACTCACAATCTTCCTGTCTCAGTCTCCCGAGCCACTGGGATTACAGGCGTGCGCCACCATGCCTGGCATTGGGTTTTTGTTTTTGAGACAGGTCTCACTATGTTTGCTAGGCTGACTTCGAACTCTTGGACTCAAGGGACTGTCCTGCTTCAGCCTCTCAAGTGCTAGGACTATAGGCACATGCCACCAAGCCCCGCTAGGTGTGAGGTTCTTGAGGGAAATTTTGCTTGCCAGTTGATTTCTTCTCATTTTGCTGGAAGAGAGTTTTTCCTGAAACCAGGCTCTTTCTCAGCTGACCATGTTCCATAAGGCACTATCAGCCAACCTTTGGCTAGCTTTTGCTCTGCATCTCTTTTTCTTTTCCAATCCTTCAGGTCTTTGTCCTATAAATTCGTAGAAAAACCATTGGCAAGTAGTTAGCAACAGGCCCTCTAAAAAACAGTACCATCACCCCTGCCCCACTCCTCCCAGCTCCACCCCCAGGCAGTTAATGGAAGAAAGGAATAACTGTGTCACTCTTGGCTTCTCCTTGCTCATCTTGCTCTTAAATCGTAGGCCTCTGGGGCTGCAAGAAACTGGACAAAGTGTGCTGACTAGTCTAATAGGGCTGGTTCCTTTTTTGAAAGTCTTCTGTTGCGGAAAAATAAAATTATGTGTTTAATTTCTGAAACCTAATGCCTGATTTGCCTTGGCAGCCTTTCTCTTGGGCTTGGCCGAGAGTCCGGCAACATTAGTATACTGATTAATACCAGCTCAACTTGCTCCCTGGAGAAGAGCGTTATTTACTGGACTGTTTTCTTAAATCCTTTTTAATTTGCTGGTATTTTAGCATACTCTGGTTGGCTTTAACACGTTGTATCTCTGACCCCTGGCCCCAGTGAAGTTGGAGGGAAGACTCCCAGCTCTGTGCGCTCATATCCTCATCACAAAGCAAGATTTTGTTCAACCTAGTAATTAGAAATGACATATCACGTGTTCTATTTCTTCTGGGATGGGCGAGTTCTAAGTGTACTTTCATCCCCTGTTGGTGCTCAGGCCACTGGTAGAAAGGGAAGGAGACCATGTTTCCCGGACTCACACAGGGCTTTTTGCTCTATTCCTCCCTTCCAACCTGAGCTCCTTTGGATGGTGCCCCCTTGGCCCATTCTGCTCCTCTTTTGTAAAGCCCAAAGGGATATTAAATAGTAGTTCTTAGAGGGGACACAGAGGACTGAGGGAAGATTGGGCCCATGCTGGTCCCTGACAGAGAAGTGTAAACACAGCTGTGGGGATGGGAGCAAACCATCCTCCCTCCCCTTAGTTCCCACCCAGAATCAGGGAAAGGCCACCCTGCAGTGAGGAACCAAACAAGAAAACAAAGCAAAGCACAAACCTAAATGTCTGCATGAAGGTCACCAGAAACTCGGGCTGCTGCCCAGGACTTGCTGGGGCCAGCTGAAGTGCCAGACCCCTCCCTGAATACTTAGAGGCAAAGGCAACTCCAAAGCAAGTCGAGGTCTGGACATTGTGGAGCCTGAAAACATAGTTCAATTTTTGAAACCTTTCCACTCCTGGACACTTTGTCCTCTGATCTCAGAAAACCCCTTTTTTGCTTTAGGTACTTAGCTCCTGACCCCTAGTTGCTTAGGGATCATAATAATGCAACTGATTCAGCAAGTAAGAACAGGCCCACCATAAACCTTTGTCCGTGGCTTGTTATAAGTTTAAACTCTGAGCCTCCAAGCCAAAATACTAGATGGGGCTCCCTTAATCTTTGTTAATTGCAAAAGAAATAATTCCAGCAGGAAGAGACTTTCTCTTTTGGGGATTACTAGGATGGGATTCATGGCTTTATTTGCACATATTGTAAAAGCTCCAACCCCTCAGCGAGGGTACTGTTGTCTGTTCTTGTTCTCTCAGTTAGGCACAGTTAATGCAGGGCCTTGATCTTTGGGGACACGCCTTTGGCACAGGACTGCCTGGGAAGTAGCCCTGGTTGGGTGGACAGCTAATGAGCTGTGCTTCCTTTCTGGCTCTCAGGGTCCTCAATAAGCAAAAGAGAAGTGGCAGATTTAGAAAAATGACAGCAGCCTTCAAATACTGAGTACTTATGATATGCCTGGCACTGTGCTAAGTGCTTTACAGGGATTGTCTCATTTCATCTGAAGTCAGGAATATCCCTAATCCCATTTTACAACTGAGGACACCAGGGTTTAAGAGATTCTAGAGCTTTATTTTCTATTTTTTAAAATATATTTTAGCCGGACGTGATGGTGCACACCTGTAATCCCAGCCCTTTGGGAGGCTAAGACAGGAGAATCACGAGTTCAAAGCCAGCCTCAGCAAAGGCGAGGCACTAAGCAACTCAGTGAGACCCTGTCTCTACATAAAACACAAAATAGGGCTGGGGATGTGGCTCAGTGGTCGAGTGCGCCTGAGTTCAATCCCTGGTACCAAAAAAAAAATATATATATATATATATATATATATATATACATTATAATTATACATAATGGTGGGATTTGTTGCTTTTCTTTTTCCCTCCTCCTCCTCCTTCTTTTTTTTTCTGTAGTGCTGGAGATAGAACCCAGGGCCTGCTAGGCAAGTGCTCTCTCCTACCAGTGGGTTACATTCCTGCTTTTTTTTTTTTTGGTACCGGGGATTGAACTCAGGGGTACTTGACCACTGAGCCACATCCCCAGACCTATTTTGTATTTTATTTAGAGACAGGGTCTCATTGAGTTGCTTAGGGCCTTACTTTTGCTGAGGCTGGCTTTTAACTCGGGATCCTCCTGCCTCAGCCTCCCGAGCCACTGGGATTACAGGCATGTGCCATTACACCCAGCTCTTAGCCCTTTAAAAAAAAAAGTTTTTAAATTTTGAAACTAGGTCTCATGAAGTCAGTTAGGGCCTCAGTAACTTGCTGAGGCTGGCCTTGAGTTTGCAATCCTCCTGCCTCAGCCTCTTGATTCCTGCTTCTTCTTTTTTTTTTTTTTTTTGGTACCAGGGATTGAACTCAGGGGCACTCAACTACCGAGCCACATCCTCAGCCCTATTTTGTGTTTTATGTAGAGACAGGGTCTCACTGAGTTGCTTAGCACCTTGCCATTGTTGAGGCTGGCTTTGAACTCGCGATTCTCCTGTCTCAGCCTCCCTAAGTGCTGGGATTACAAGTGTGAGCCACCGCGCCCGGCTGATTCCTGCTTCTTTTTAAAATTTTGTTTTGAGATGGCATCTCATTAAGTTGTCCAGGCTGGCCTTGAAATTACCATCCTCCTGCCTCAGTCTGCCAGTAGCTAGGATTACAGATATGTGATGCCACACCTTTTCAGATTCCAGAACTTTCCCCAGGTTATGTAGCTAGTAAGTGCTGTGACCAGGATTTGTGCCCAGTCATTCTGACCCTTCAGCTCATGCTCTGAACCACTTCACTATATACCTCCTCCATTTTCTGAGGTCTAGCTCTGACATCATGACTCTGGATTCTCTCCATGGCTTTCTCTCTCACCAGTGGTGCCAGAAAAAGAATGTTCTTGGGACTTTTGTCTGCAAGCCCAGAAGAAAACAGCTCCTGAAAGTTAAGGGGCCCCTTATTTCCTCTGTACTAGAGATGACAATCAAAGCTGGACACTCCACAGATCCCCATATCAGCAGGGAACGGTGTGTATGGGAAGACAAACAAATCCTAACTAGCCAGGAAAGGGGAGTTCCCCACGGTTCTGTGATTTCTCCTTCCCTGTTCTCTGGCTTATCAGCGAGGCCTCATGCTAATGATGCTATAGCCCTTTGAATCCCACTGTGGTTACAATGGGATACCAAGCTACAGAGACCCTTTCGGAGCAAGATAAATGGCCACTACTCACAATACATACATGTACAGATTATATCCATGATACTGAATATAAAGGAACAAAAATAAATCACATTTATTTACACATTTAACAAATTTCCTTTAGCATTCACATAATCACTAGATGTGGCAGTATATATGAATCCAGGTAAACCTTACAAGATGCTGAAAAGTAAGTATTATTATTCCCACTTTACAGACAAGGACACTGGGTCCTTTTGTCCATATCACCCATGGCTTCATGGTGGTAAGAAGGGAGCTGGAATTCAAACCTAGACTTAGTCAGTCTGATTCCAAAATCTGCATTCTTTTCAATGAAATGACTGCTGTGTGATGAAAAGAACAAAATTAAGAGACTGGAAAGATCCCAAAATATATTGGAAGTACAGTTTTCATAAGTATGTGTATTACACATTATGATAGTAACTTCTATTTATTGCATGCTTACTAAGTGCCAGGCATTGGAGCCAGAGGCTTCACATGCATTATCTATACTACTCAGTGAGATACATGCTAATAACCCTATTTCACAGATCATAAACAAGCTCAAAAGAGTTAGGTAACTGGCACAAAAGTCACATACAAGCTAAATAAGCAATGGTTCTACTCTTCAAACCAAATTCTACTTGATTCCAGAGTGTGTGTCCTTAACCACAAAGGCAATGACAAGATGATGATGTACATTGATGATGAGTCATGTTCTGCTATAAGTGCTTCATATCTTATAATCTAGAGATGTTATTATCATCCCCATTTTACAGATGAGGAAAATATTGCCTTTATATTACTTAAGCTTTATGTTATAGACACCACACATTTTTAATGCACATGGTCTTTTAGCATTGTATTTACTTAACATATTGGACTCTTGTTATGATCTCAAAAACAATTTATTTCATGTTATAGTTTTTTTTTTTATTTCTTCATTGTCCATCTAATGCACTAAGGTCTTAATTAAGGAAAAGGATGTGACAAGATACTGCTACCGTGAAGCAAGCACAGTGAGGGGACAGCAGTATGGAGTGGGGAAGGCCCTCTGTGCCGGGATCCTATCTGGTTGTCCTTCTGACCAGTCTTCCTCATCCCTTCCTAATACCTAATTTAATAGAGATATTAGTTTTAAATGAAACAATTTGTATGAAGCATTAAGTGCTTGGCATTACTTGGTAAATGAACATGAGTACACAGTGTTATACAACATCTAGCTCCTGGGGTGCTGGGATAGGGTAGAAATGTTCCTGGGGATGATTTTATAGGACATCTCTGAGGAACAAGGGGAGGGAGAGAGCAATCTTGGCATCTGGCATTGGGTCCTGACAGCAACCATGAGTCAGCCCCAGGTGCTGAGGGACTAGCTCTGTTCTCAGCATTGCTGGGTGTGTGCTATGGTCACTTGGCTATGGTCCCCCTCAGTCACACTGAGTGTCGTTCTTGTAAATTTGGCTGAGTTTTTTTCAGAAAAACAGCCTTTAATGTGTGATGTCATAGTCCAGCCTGGGTCAGAGGGAGGGGGAAGGAGGTTTGTACTGATGTCTGGGAATCTTCTTAATTCTGGAGAAGTCCATCTGGTTCTGGAAGAAATTATTCTTTCTTCCTCTCAAGACCCAGTAACAGGGCTTGAGGGTATAATTCTGTGGTAGAGTTCATGCTTAGCATGCACAAGAGTCTGGGTTAATCCTCAGTACTCACTCTCAAAAGACCCAAAAAGGAATCAATATTCTGATCTGGAGTGAGAGGGAGGATGATAAATCATAAAGATTAAAGCACGGACCTTAACATCAAGATATCCTAACTTAAAGTCCTTGTTCTAACAATTACTAGCTCTGGGACCTTAAACTGTCTGCTTATCTGGAAAAGATTTTTTTTTTTTGTTTATTTTTTTGGTACTGAGGATTGAACTCAGGGGCACCCAACCACTGAGCACATCCCTAGCCCTATTTTGTGTTTTATGTAGGGACAGAGTCTCATTGAGTTGCTTAGCACCTCGCCATTGCTGAGGCTGGCTTTGAACTTGTGATTCTCCTGTCTCAGCCTCCCAAAGTGCTGGTATTACAGGTGTGTGCCACTGTGCCCAGCAAAGAAAAGATAATTCTGATGTTATGGTGTTGAGGCTTTAGAATGTGTGCAAAGGGGCTGGGAGTATAGCCCAGTGTTGAAACACTTATCTAGCATGTGCAGGGCCCCAAGTTTGATCCCCAGCATCATACACACAAGTGTGCAAAGCACTTGGTACATGTGTCAAAAAACACATAATACAACACCTAGTGACTGTTCAATAAATGGTAGCTGATGAATAATATGGCTTAATTTTTTTTTTTCCTTTTTACCAACTTGGTAAACAAAGTTTTCTCCAATTACCATTCTTCCCCCAGAAGTGATCAGGCTCCTCACATTAGGTGTGTCATCATTCTGGAGATGAGGAGGCTTGGGACAGATGAGGTAGTTGTATCCCTATCCTTTATCTTCCCTTTCTTAGCTAGGTGGCTCCTTGGCTCAGCTCCCCTGATCCTCCCTGCTGCCTTCCTTCCCTCTGAAGAAGTCTATCTCCTCTCTCTGGTTTGGAAGATTCAGTCAAGACTTCTGGCTTCCCTAACCCCAACTCTCCCCCACATCTTCTCTTGTGCTCTGCTCTTTATTTTGCAGACAGCTGGGGAAAAGGCCAGCATGTGTAAACTAATATCAAGATGTTCCCCGTAGAATTCATGGTGTAGGAGGTCTCCAGTACATTTTACTCCCTTTTGTGTTGTTCTGGATCTGTGGGAGTATAGTGGGGAGGCTGAAGAGTAGAAATGACACTTCTTCAAAGGTCTGAGTCACCTCTTCTCCTGTTCCAGGCAGGATGTCCCTTGGCCTACAACAAGAAGAGAAACTTACGTGGCAGCAGGGTCCCTGCTCAGAAGGAATCAGTCTATATTGGGGCAAGAAATCTCAGAACAATGACCAGCTAGACCAGAACCAAATTCTTCTCTTTGAAAGCCCAAGGGGGTGAGAGGTGGAGTCATGGATAGAGGAATAGGGGAATGTGTAAGATCCTTAAATAATAGACTCCACTGCTGCAGAACAGAGATAGCGTTGATCTGGATGCGTGACAGGTGCCTGTTTTGGAGGTGGAGTGCCAACCAGGGCCCCCAAGATGTCAGTGGCCTTCATACCAGACTGGATGAGGGGCAAGGTGGAAGTCAACCAAGAGACTATCCAGACTTAAGATGCATTCTGCTGGGCTGGGGCTGTAGCTCAGTGGTAGAGCATTTGCCTAGCATGCGTGAGGCACTGGGTTCGATCCTCAGCACCACATACAAATAATAAATGAATAAAATAAAGATCCATCAACAACTAAAAAAAATTTAAAAAAAAAGATGCATTCTGCTGTTTTAAAAAATAAAAATTAAAAAAAAAGAGAAAGACTATCCGGGGTTTGATGGTTCAGTGGTAGAGCACTTGCCTAGCATGTGTGAGGCACTGGGTTTGATCATCAGAAAATTTACATATTCTTCAATTTGAGGGTTTGGAATCCCAAGTTCAGGAATAACTAATAAGCTGTCCTCCACCATGATGCAAAATTAACCCCAATCCTAGGCCAAAAATAACACTTCCTATGAAGTTGCTTATATTTTCCTTTTTCATTCTAAGGCCATTTTACCTATGAAAATGTTGAGCTCCATAAATGGAAAATGATCTGTCCAAGGTCAAGCAAGACAGAGGCAGAACCTGCCTTCAGAATCCTAATCAATGTTTGTCTTTTTATCCAGTATACCAGATTGCCCTATTCAACCCAACATTTGCTTTTGTCACATTTAATCTTTTTTTTAGTACCAGGGATTGAACCCAGGGGCACTTAAACATTGAGCTATATCACCAGCTCTTTTCTATATTTTATTTAGAGGGAGGGTCTTGCTAAGTTGTTTAGGGCCTTGCTAAGCTGCTGAGGCTGGCTTTGAACCCTCACATTTAATCCTGACTGTGATCCCAGTCCTAACCCCACAATGGGCTCATGTGCTTCTGGCCCTGTCCAGTGAAAATGGCTCGTTTTTCTTGTGCTCCTCCTTGCTCCCTCCTCCCATTTTATCACCCAGAAACCTCCCTTTTAATCATGCATCCTTTTGAAAAGGGCAATCTTGGGTAGAAAAGAAGGGACAGATTTGGTCTCCAGCCTGAAGTGGGGCTACCTGGCTTTTTTTCTGCATCGTTGCAGAAATGATTGTCACTGGGAGGGCTTTGGGGCATGTATCAAGAGGGCCACCTCCTCTCTCCCCTGGATGCCTTGCTAAAACAATCTCTTGATTCTAGTCAAGGAAGATAATATGCCATGTGGCCATGATGCAAGAGCCCAAGATTCTGAGAGATGAAGACTTTAAGAGAGATCATAATTTGTGATGGGCAGGAATCAGTAAACTGGGACAACAGCAGCAGCAGAGTCCAAGGGTCAGTATCTGGGAGTAATTAGCAAAGTGTGGTGCTGACAGCTGTGTGTCTGGGAGTTGGACATCATGGCCAAACCAGCTCCTGGGCTCCTTGGCTGCTTCAAGATAATAAAACACTGGCCTAGAAAACAGAGGCAGCTGTTCTCTGGCAGAAGGCAGGGCCCCTGGGGGCCCAGGCTCAGCCTTCAGGTTTCCCAGCAGTGTGACCTTGGGCAAGTCACTTAGGAAAAGGGGAAACTAGCATTTGCAGAGTGATTTTTAATGCCCTTCCACATATGGCACACTTACTACAGTTTAGGGAGGAAGGCAATGTCCACGTTTAACATCAGCAGCCCTGAAGGCAAATCTGTCCTGTGTTGCTGGGAAGCAGGAAGACAAAATTAGGACCTAGAGGTTCTGAATTCAAGTGTGGGGTTCTTTCCTTGAGCTTTACCTTCCTTCTCTGTAAAATGATGAATATAATATACCCGCCTTGGGGCTGAAGGGATAGCTGAGTGGTACAGCATATTTGCAAGGCCCTGGGTTTGATCCCAAGCAATAATAATAACAATAACAAAAATTATATTTAATTACACATTAAGGGGTTCAGCCCCCTTTGTGGAAACCTTGGTCCTCAAAAGTGCGGCCACCTTTCTCCTGGGAATGTACTCATCTTACTTTTGTCCTCCCACTTGCCCATGGAGGTTTGAGAGTCTAGGACCCAGGAAGTGACTTGAAGGGGGAGTAATTGTTTTCTACGCTATCCCACTTCCCAGGCTTTCTCCCCTTCTCCTGATTCAGTAGGGCCAGCTCCCTCTTCTCCCGGATTTTGGCAGACGGGCTGACATCAGTGGGTGTTCCCAGGGAAAAGGAGCTCTGAGCAGCCGGGCCCAGCTCCAGGCGCCCCTTCCCCCACGGCCCAAGCGTGCCCCAACTGCGGCGTTGAGAGGCCCTCGGAGCTCCCAGCCCCCTCCCTCTTCTCCAGGTCGGGGAGGGCGACTCGCCTCCACGCGGAGGGGGCAACAAGAATTTGCCCGGAGACCCGAGCGAGTTCTGGGCGCCACACGGCCGGGCCCAAGAAATGGACCCCCGTTCTGAGGTTACGAGGGGGAGCTGTCCAGCCCCGCAGGGCGAGCTGGAAAAGAGCGTGGGCCAAAGACCGCGAGGCGGAGGGAACCGCGGGCGCCAGGCGCGGGTGCGGCAGCGACTCCCCCTCCAGCTCGCCGGCCCCGGGCGTCGCCCCCGCCCCCCACGTGGCCGCAGCCGTCCCAGCCCCTCCGAGGAAGCGGCGCGGCTTCCTGCGGCTGGGGCGGGGGACATAGTCGCCCCCGCTCGGGCCCCGTTCAGCTCCGCCGCCCCTCGCCTCCTCGCCGCGCGATGGCTTCGCTCCGGGCGGAGAGCACCGGCGGCAGCCAGCGGCTCCCCGAGACCCGCGCGGGGTGGCCGGCAGCGCTCCGCCTCCTCCTCCTCCTGCTGGGCGGTGAGCGCAGTGTTCCCGGGCCCGGGC
Source organism: Geosciurus inauris (assembly GCA_004024805.1). Taxonomy (NCBI): domain Eukaryota; kingdom Metazoa; phylum Chordata; class Mammalia; order Rodentia; family Sciuridae; genus Geosciurus; species Geosciurus inauris. The sequence continues at coordinate 56,711 of PVHX01010161.1, read as the reverse complement.
GGGAGGCGCGGGAAGCCCCGGAGAGGAGGGAAGCTGGATGGCGGAGGCCAGCACCCGCCCCGGTACGGGTGCGGACTGAAGTGCCCAGCAGTGCTGTCCTGCAGGCGGCCCCTGGCCCCATCTCCGGGCGGTAGCAAACGAGCTGCTACTCAGGGAAAGCTGGGGTGCCAGCGGGGGCCCCACAGAGAGGTCCTGGGCTGCCCAGGAGGGATGGGGCTTTGGGCCTGGATGTGAGTGGGAAGCGCCTGGTACCAGCCTGTCCCTTCCTGGCGCTGACATCCCGTGGGAGGATGGGTTATTCCTTTCTCTTCCAAGGTAGCCTAACTTCTCAGGGTCTTAGCCCCCAATTCCCAAGTAGGCTCCACTGCTCAGAATCCGACATCCCACCCTTCTCTCCCATTCCTTCCCACAGCTCTCCTGAAGCCCCAGGAATCCCTGGCTCAACCTTTTCCCACCCAGGACAGCTTGAAGTCAGAAGGTGGGTACCCAACCAAGGGTGTGAGAGCGTGGCCTACGCCACCCACCGCAAGAGGAGAGCCACATCAGTAGGAGAGGGTCTCTTTCCTACAAGGCAGGCCCCATCATTTGGTGCCCCACTCAACTCCTCTCTTGGGATTCCTTGTGATCTTATGCCCTCCCCGCCCTCCAAACTCCCGTCCAGCCGTGAGCTAGCCCACCTCACAGGTGAATGAGAAGATTCAAGAAAAGGTATATGTGGAGGAGCTTGTCAGGCTGGGATAAGAAGTGCTGTGCACATGGAAGTCATTAAAAGATCCCAGTACTGAGATTCTCCCCTCAGCCAAAAGTGTCTTGCTAGGGAAACTTTTGGAGGGGTTCCCATGTTTGAAGACAAGGTCAGGAGCTCCAGTTGGAAATACCTGGGCCAGAGGGTTTGAAGGAAGAGCCAGGGGTATGGTCATTATGCACCTTCTGTACCCACAGGGAAGACTATGGAAGATTATAAGACAAATGCCCTCCATTGCTGGACTGATTATAAGATGTATATGGACTCCATTGAAAAGGATTGGTGTGACTGGACCATGATTAGCAGGTAGGGGCAGTGCTGGAGGGGGGCTCAGGCTCAGGGTTGGACCTTAAGTGAGTGTGGAGTACTCCTCTCCCTGGACCCAACTCCTCCCTCATTCCAGTCCTCTACTGCCCCCAGGCCTTATAGCGAGCTTCGAGATTGCTTGGAGCTGGAGGCTGAGAAGTTTGGCCTGGGCTTCCCCAATCCCTGCGCAGAGAGTATCATCTTTGAAACCCACCTGATCCACTTTGCCAACTGCTCCCTGGTGCAGCCCAGCTTCTCTGATCCCCCGGAGGATGTGCTCTTGGCCATGATCATAGCCCCCATCTGCCTCATCCCCTTCCTCGTCACTCTTGTGGTTTGGAGGAGTAAAGACAGTGAGACCCAGGCCTAGGGTGGCATTAGCTTCGCAACTGTCTCATTACTCCTCTCCCAGAGGAGTAATGTACTCCTCTACTACCAGGTCTCTCTCCTCCCCTCCCTACCCACTGATCTCACTCCCACCCCCACTGCAAATCCTTGGATTGGTGAAAATGGAGGTGAGTCAGGGTCATGGCACAAATTCTGTAATCTTCAAAATAAAACTTTTTTTTTTTTTTTTTTTTGGTATAATGTCCCTACCCTATTCTAGTGGTGCCTCTGTCCTTCCCAGAGTCACTGCCAGTCCTATAGGAACTCAGCTCTGGGTAGCAGAGCTGGAAGACTCTAGATGGCCTCACTATTCTTTTCACTTCACCTGCCCCCACCCCCACATGAAAGCCATACCCCTATAGTCCTTCCTTCCAGGGAGGGGCCCTTCCTGCCCCTATCCAAACCCAGCTTCAGGAAACAAGCAGGAAGAGACTCCCTTCCGATCTGAACAGCAGCTGGGAGCTTGTGATTGGAGATGGGTGGGGGCAGGGGCAAGGGTGGAATCTGCTGTGACTAGCAAGAAGCAAGGGAGGCTACCTAGAAGCCCCTATTTCTCCCCTTCTTCATGCCTCAGTTTACTCCCAGAACCTGGGAAGCAGAAACCTGACTAGCAAAGGGAATCTATCCTTAAGGACCTCAAGATTGAGGCTAAAGGCAAGTGGGGGCTTCCTCCACTAGGCTCACCACTCCCCCTCCAGGTCCTTAGCCTACATCCTACAGTGTCCTGGACAGGGTGTGTCCTACAGACTGGCCACACACTGCCCCCTGGTGTCCACTAAAGCCGACGACCAGAAGATGTATGTAATTTGGAAGAAGCTCAGGACGGGAGCATTTGGATCCTGGGGTCAGAGAACTGTCATCTCTGTAGTAGCCACTGGTTTTTTGTTTTTTGTTTTTTTGGTACTGGAGATTGAACTCAGGGGCACTCGACCACTGAGCCACATCCACAGCCCTATTTTGTGTTTTATTTAGGGACAGGGTCTCACTGAGTTGCTTGGCGCCTTGCAGTTACTGAGGCTGGCTTTGAACTCGTGATTCTCCTGTCTCAGACTCCTTAAGTGCTGGGTAGCCACTTGTTTTTAGCTTGATGTTTTATCAGATTCCTGAGACATATCAATATAATATGTCACCTTGAGATAACTTCCTACTTTCTAGGGACTTACCTAACCCTTCTATGCAATTCACCATTTCTTGTGTTTGTTTTGGTACTGGAGGATTTAATCCAGAGATGCTTTACTACTGAGCTACATTCCTTTTCATTTATCTTTGAGACAGGGTCTCACGAAGTTGCTGAGCCTGGCCTCAATTTTGCCATCCTCTTGCTTCAGCTTCCCAAGTCACTGAGATTACACTGACCTGGCTAACTCACCATTTTTTACATGAACAATGTTCCCTGGTCAATGAGGCCCAGTTCTCCCCAGGTAATCCTTATCTCCAGCTTTCGCTTGGACTCACCTGCCAGGTCACCAAAAACAACTACAAAACAACTTTGTTCTCCATGGAGACACTGTTTATTCCTGTGGCACACTTGGCCGCCTTAGAAACTTTCCTTCTTGTTGAAATATCTACCTCCCTGAGTACATGCATGTCCATTTCCTGGGTCGTGCTTTTCTATGCCATAGATATATGTCTGTGTTTCCTGGAATGTACCTATTCCCAGAGACACACTTCTCTCAGAAAACACTTGTCCCTATAGAGACACATCTGTTCCCTAAGAATATTTTTTAAAGATGTTTCTTTTTTTATACCTTTCTTTTATTTATTTATTTTTATGTGGTGCTCAGGATCAAATCCATTGCTCACTTGTGCTAAGCAAGTGCTTTACCACTGAGCTACAACCCCAGCCCTCTGAGGCTATTTTGAGGTTTCAGCTGAGATAAATATTTAATGTATTTCTATGAATACAACTGCATTCCCCAAAGATGTATCTATTCCTTCTTGATACATATTTGCTTTCACCAAATTTTATTGATATACATCTGAAGGCTGTTGATAGAAGACACTGTGTGTGGTGTGGTTGTTGGAAAGGTAGGTTAGAGTCTGTTTTCTGCCCTCAGTGGCTTTTATCTAGTGGGAAATTTGAAATATGTACAAATAAAAATGATGGAACGTGTGATGAGAGCCACGTAAGCAATACAACCCAAATTTTATTCAAGTGCAAAAGAAGGAGGGATCACTCCAAGCTGAGACAATCACAGGTGTGGTCACGGAAGGGTGTTTGCTGAGTTAGGACTTGACAAGGCCTTAGATGGAGTGCATTCTCCTAGGGGAGAAAGTAGAAAAGGGAGATAAATCAAGAAATTATCACAATAATCCAAGCTTGAAAAATGAAGACATGGCCGGGTGCCATGGCACACGCCTGTAATCCCAGGGGCTTGGGAGGCTGAGGCAGGAGGATTGCAAGTTCAAAGCCAGCCTCAACAAAAGCGAGGCACTAAGCAACTCGGGGAGACCCTGTCTCTAAATAAAATACCAAATAGGGTTGGGGATGTGGCTCAGTGATCAAGTGCCCCTGAGTTCAATAACCAGTATCTCTCCCTCAAAAACAAAACAAAACAAAACAAAAACGGGAGCAGGGCTGGGGTTGTGGTTCGGTAGTAAAGCGCTTGCCTAGCATGTATGGGGCACTGTGTTCGATCCTCAGCATCACATAAAAATAAATAAATAAAGTTTAAGAAAAAATGAGAGCAAATCAATAGGGCTTGGATATGAGGGGGTGAAGGAGAAGAGAAGTTAGGGACAACTTTAACTTTGAATTTGAGTTATTAGGACAATGATGGCAGTAATAATACAAGAGGACTATTAGGAGGGGGAACTGGCCTGAAAAAGGGATGTACAATATGAGGCAACAGTGCAACAAGCTGTTATGTCCCACAGAGAATTAGAAATGAGGGTGCAGTGGGGAAAGGTTGGATCTGAAAATATAGGTTTGAGAGTCTTCAGCACAGAAAGGCAATGTGAACCCACAGAAGGGATAAGAGCTCTAAGAGATAAGGTGTATTAGAAAGAAGATTGAGGTTTGACTCCAAGGAAATGCCCACCTTTGAAGAATGAGGGAAAAATGGAGACAGATAAAATCAAAGAGGTAGTCATAGAATAGATAAAAGTATCAAGGAGGCTAAGAAAATGGTGGTTTGAGGAATCTGATAAATTCATTCATTCAACAAATATTTGTTGGTTGCTAAGTGGACCAGAAACTGTGCCCAATGATGGACTTGAGTGAAATAAAGGTTAGAGATCAACTGGGCATGGTGGCACATGCCTATAATCCCGGCGGCTCAGGAGGCTGAGGCAGGAGGATTGTGGCACCTCAGCAACTTAGTGAGGCCCTAAGCAACTCAGTGAGACCCTGTCTCTAAATAAAATACATAAGGGATAAGGGCTGGGGATGTGGCTCAGTGGTTGAGTGCCCCTGAGTTGAATCCTAGGTACCAAAAAAAAAAAAGGTTAGAGATCAGACAGGAAATTGAGGTGGCAGAGTCAAGGGTATGCATATATTTAAATAGAGATGGCCTAAACATGTTTGTAGCCTAAAGGAGAAGAACCAGGGAAAAGAGAGAAGACTAAAGAGAAGTCCTGAGGGAAGTTGGAAAGATGAAGCAAGAAGACATGTCGAAGGGTGACTTTTGAAAGAAGGAGTAAAAATAAAGAGGAAGGTTTTTTGTTGTTTTGTTTTTGTTTTTGGTACTGGGGATTGAACTCAGGGGCACTAGACCACTGAGCCATATCCCCAGCCCTATTTTGTGTTTTTATTTTGAGACAGGGTCTCACTGAGTTGCTTAGCGCCTCGCTGTTGCTGAGGCTGGCTTTGAACTCGCGATTCTCCTGTCTCAGCCTCCCTAAATGCTGGGATTACAAGCGTATGCCACCATGCCCTGCTGGAGAGGAATTTTTGAGGTATGAATCAAATATAGTGACAGAGAGGGAATGATTAAAGGGTTCATATGCCTGGCTTCAAACTCATAAGATAGGGAAAAAAGAGGATGAGGGGTAGAGGCCATGGAGCAATAATTCTGGTTTGGAACTGACCAGTAGGTAGGCAGGCAAGGGGACAGAACTGAATAGTCTAGGCAGTGTAAGGAGTCAGATAAGATCAAAAGGGGTCCTGGGACTTCAGACTAGGAGGTTGAGGACTTGGGAGAGGTGAGAGAGATGGCAGCTGTGTCTTTGAAAGCAGAGTTGTTTTTAGTGATACAACTTACAAAGTGCTCCCACTGGGAGCTACAGGAGACAGGAATGGTGGAGTCAAAAGACATAAAAAGCTGGGCGCGTTCGTGCATGCCTGTAATCCCAGCACTTTGGGAGACTGAGACAGGAGAATTGCAAGTTCAAAGCCACTCTCAGCAACGGCGAGGTACTAAGCAACTCAGCAACTCAGTGAGACCCTGCCTCTAAATAAAATACAAAATAGGGCTGAGGATGAGGCTCAGTGGTCGAGTACCCTTCAGTTCAATCCCTGGTATTAAACAAAACAAAACAAAACAAAACAAAAAACATAAGAATCGAAGAGACTGTAGAATCGTGGGGAGTTTTAATTAAATGGTAACTGACATGCATGTTAATATTTAAAGATGCATAGTAGAGTGGAACTACATCTGGAGACCTGGGTTCTACTTGCGTTCTACTAACAAACTATGCTGCGTTGGGGAACTCACTTCCCTTTTCTGACATTGAACTAGAAGACTTCCCAAGGTTCTTTCTGCTCTAAAAGATAAAGTTTTTAAGGATAATGGCAGAGGACTGGCTGATGACTGAGAGCCCTACCATCGGGCCGTCAGTCTCCTAAGAGGTGTCCGGAACCTTTCTACTGTGCCTCCTGCCCGGACGTGCTGAAGCGGATGCCGGAAGTCCTCTGTCTGGACGTTCCGGGTTTCCTGGGCTACTACGATGGCGATGAGTTTCGAGTGGCCGTGGCAGTATCGCTTCCCGCCCTTCTTTACGTGAGGCTGGGACCCCGAGTAGCCCCACTGTACCTTCCCTTCTCCTCCCCGGGGCCCTGGGCTCAGCCCTGATGCATCACTTGGGGAGGGGTAGAACGGGTCCAGCCGCTACCATCCTTAGTCCCTCACTTTCTCCTCCAGACGCGCCCCGGGGCAAGTGCTGCCTCTTGCGTCCTCTAATTCTGCGCCCTACTTCCTTCATCCGGCAGGTTACAGCCGAACGTGGACACTCGGCAGAAGCAACTAGCTGCCTGGTGCTCGCTGGTCCTGTCTTTCTGCCGCCTGCACAAACAGTCCAGCATGACGGTGATGGAAGCGCAGGAGAGCCCACTCTTCAACAACGTCAAGCTACAGCGTATCCTCACTCAGGCTCTCCTACAGCCCACACACATGCACTTCCACACTTTTCCACAAGTCTGGACTTCACTTCCCTCCCACTTACCCCACATTAGGTAGGTTTCTACCTAAACTGAGCTTGGAAAATAGCGAGAGACTTCCATTTTACTTCCCAGGTGCAGTGCCAGACTCTTTGGTCCTTGACAGTGATTAGTGCTCCAGTCTTACTTAGAATCTCTGTCCTGAAGCCAAATGCCAAGCTTTTCAACCAGATCCCATTTTGGCAATTTAAATCATCCCCAGTGTCTCCTGTGAGGCTCAAACTCAGTACTACCTTTAATAATTTTCTCCACCCACCCCGCTTCTGGGAAGTGAGGGTCATTTGTTTTTGCTGCCTGATTCATCCCTAAAATATCTATGGAGAGAGAGTGAAGAAAGATGAGAACACAGAGGATGAGGAATAGTAGTACCTTTCATTTTCTAAAGCTCTTCTTTTCTAATTGGAAATTTCTTTTTTACCTTCCTTCCTAGAATATCTAATCTGTGAGGTTCAGTCCCCAGTATTGTA
>PVHX01010161.1:0-49329 GCA_004024805.1 Geosciurus inauris | reverse complement strand
CATCACTGAGCCACAACTGCAGCCCCATCCTTTTTTTTTTTTTTTTTTTTACTTTGAGACAGGGTCTCCCTAAGTTAGAGAGGCAGACCACAAACTTGCAATCCTCCTGCCTCAGTCTCTTAAATTGCTGAGATTATAAGTGTGTACTCAAATCCAATTTATATCTTGTTCAGAAATTGCAAGCATGTTTGTGGGGAGGGGAAAGGAACGTGGTTCTTAGCATGGGACTGGCTCTGAGAATTATTATCCAACCCAATTCAAATGTATGCCTTTCCCTTAACCTTAAACCAGGGAAACTTCCTGTGGAATCAATCCAGATTGTATTAGAGGAACTAAGGAAGAAAGGTGGGTTCCAGTCCCCATATTTCTTATTTTTCCTCTTAGTTGGGTTTTCCTGAGGACAGATTAGGACATATCTTTTTTTTTTTTTTTTTTTTAATATTTTTTTAGTTGTAGATGGACACAATGTCTTTATTTTATTGGTTTGTATGTGGTGCTGAGGATCGAACCCAGGGCCTCACGCATGCGAGGCAAGCGCTCTACCGCTGAGCTACAATCCCAGCCCCTAGGACATATCTTTTCCCTTTAATAACTTTTCTCTTCCCTGCCTGGAAGCCCAGAGCATTATGTACAGTAGACAGCCTAGTTCCTGGGTCTTTCCCTTCATTTGTGTACAAAAATGAAATCTCTGAGGTGGGCTAAAGAGAATGGGTGCCTTGTAGATAGTAAAATATTATTCTGAAAGCACTTTTTTCCACTGTATCCCACCCTAGTATTCCTCCTTGTCCCTCTTATAGAACATGATGCTTTCATAAGTGTCTGTTTTTACAGGGAATCTCGAGTGGTTGGATAAGAACAAGTCTAGCTTCCTGATCATGTGGCGGAGGCCAGAAGAATGGGGGAAACTAATTTATCAGTGGGTGAGACCATCGTGATTCCAAGTACTAAGCAGTGACCCATGGCAAAGGAAAATTTTATCTGTGCCCAAGCAGATACCTGGTATTCCCAGATCCAGACTTGGCAAAGTGGGGAGCGGTCAGAAGTGTAGGCCTTCCATGCAAATACCCTCAGTGACTCAATTTCTCTGGCCACATGGAACCTCCCTTTCTTTGGCTGTAGAAGGCCAGAGGGTGCATGAGGCCATATTTAGAGAATGCAGTACTGGGAACCATGAGTGCTATTGTTGGCTGGAGCCTCTGGCCACAGGAGATAAATGGGGAAAGGAAGGGGGGAAGAAAGAACCTGCGGCCCTTCCCCCATTGCACTCTTACGGAGCTGTCCACATGAATGAGACTTTCTGAAGGAGTGTGGGTGTAGGGACAGAATACTTTCTCTCCCAAATTCCTAGCCACCACCAACCCCAGACATTCCCAAGGGAGAAAGGGAAGGAAGCATCAACAACCTAAATATAACAAACATACACCACCCATTCCTGAAACAGGAAAACAACCAGAGAGGTCACTCTTCAGGCACGTGAAGGCCTGTGGTTTAGTGGTTTTAAATGTGTGTGTACATGTATAAATATAGCACCTGTAGGGGTTGTGGGTTTTGGGCCACTCTGCAGAGGTGACCATAAGCTCTGGACTGGGAATAAGTACCATTCATGGATGAAAGCAGTAGAGCTGGTGAATTTACCTTCTTCCAGGAGTGTCTTAATTCTTATTTAACCTCATTTTCTGTGTCCACAGGTTTCCAAGAGTGGCCAAAATAACTCTGTATTCACCCTGTATGAACTGACCAATGGGGAAGATACAGAGGATGAGGGTAAATGCCTTTTCTTTCTTCCAATTTTGTCATCAGAAACCTCTGGGGCTGGGATTATGGCTCAGCGGTAGAGCGCTTGCCTTGCATGCGTGAGGCCCTGGGTTCGATCCTCAGCACCACATACAAACCAATAAAATAAAGACATTGTGTCCATCTACAACTAAGAAAAAAATATTAAAAAAAAAAAAAGAAACCTCCTTTTTCCAATCTTACTTTGATACACAGACTTCCCATTTCTAAGCCTCTGAATTCCATAATACAAAAGTTCTTAGCCCATATCCAAAGATTCCATTTAAAAAAAAATTCACATGTGGAAAACCCTAAAAAACCCTAGTTTTGTTTGTGAGGGTATATATGCTTTTCAGTTTTGGTTCCAGGGATCGAACCCAGGGGTGCTTAACCACTGAACCATATCCCTAGTCCCCTTTTTATATTTTATTTTATTTATTTATTTTTTAAATATTTTTTTAGCTGTAGATGGACATATGTCTTTATTTTATTGCTTTGTATGTGGTGCTGAGGATCGAACCCAGGGCCTCATGCATGCGAGGCAAGCGCTCTACCGCTGAGCTACAATCCCAGCCCCCCTTTTTATATTTTATTTAGAGACAGGGCCTCACTGAGTTACTTAAGGCCTTGCTAAGTTGCTGAGGCTGGCTTTGAACTCACAATCCTCCTCCCTTAGCCTCCCTAGCTGCTGGGATTACAGGCATGTGCCACCACACTTGGCTATATGTTCATTTTTCTGGGAGCAGAGTTAACAATACAAGCTTTCAAGGGCATGTGTGACCCATGAAAAGTTAAGAATTACTGCTGTAGATGCCAGTTGAGGAGCCAGCATGGGGGATTAAGCCTGAAATCTTACTCCTTGCTGACTCAGGCTCTCTTTCACCCTTTATTCTTTTAGAGTGCTCAAGGTTTGTGGGTGTCAGCTAATGGAATTGGGCCAACACCCCCTGCCCCATCCCCAGCCCATTTAAATACTTTGGGTTTTGGCCAGGCAAGGATTTGTACACTCTTTGATTTTTACATAGTGTAAACACTTTCTTAGCTCTTTTCTCTCTGACTCCTTATCCTGATCCCCAGGATCACCAAACATTCCAGTCTGTACTGGGGCAACAGGGGGTGCTTCCCTTTCTATTAGTTCCTGGATGCATCCGCAGAGTTTACTACCCTTGGCTGTTCCCCGCTGCCCTGCAGGCCTCTGCTTGCTACTCCCAACATCACCCATGACTTCAGTGCTGTAGCCTAGCCCAGTCCATCATTCAGCCTGGGCAAAGCTGGAGCCTTCTTCTGAATGCAGTCTCCCTGACTTGAGCTGGGCCCTGCAAGAGGTGAGGTGAGCAAGCCTGTCAGGGCTTGCCTGCTGCCTCTCACATTTCCCTGTAATATCTTGCCATATCTCTATACTCAGCTGGCCTTTGGCTCCTAGCTCTGTCCTTCTCAACTAGGAGTGATATCAGTATTGGATTTTAACAGTCTCCTAGTTAGGGCTAGTGGCTGTACTTTTTTGTGTTAATACAGGCCCTAATTTGTACAAATATGCAGTTAGGGTCAGTGTCCAGTGACAAGGGCCCTGACCTCCAGAGGGCTGATTGGCAGGGGCCCTTTTTGTGGCTCAAAAGCAGATGGTGTCACTCACGTGCATCAGACACTAATGGGGCAAGGAGCAGGAGGGCTGTGGGGGCTGAGGTTAAAGGAGAACCAGGGAGGGAAAAATAAGCCTGAACTTACTTTGTGCTGACTCAGGCTTTCTTCCACCCTTACTCTTAAGTAGTGCCGAGTAAACGTGGGTGGCAGCTGCAGCAGTGTAGATGGCTTACGCGAACCCTGGCTCTGGAAGGTTTCAGCTTCCAGCTTGACTGCTGTCAGTCCATCAAGGAACATCCCTAATTTCCCATCTCTTCCTGTCCAGAATTCCATGGGCTGGATGAGGCAACCCTGCTACGGGCTCTGCAGGCTCTACAGCAGGAGCACAAGGCTGAGATCATCACCGTCAGCGATGGCCGTGGTGTCAAGTTCTTCTAGAAGAGACTTGTCTCTCTTTACTTTTTACCTCCCACCCTTCCAAGGCTTTCAGAAAGAGACAGACTTAGTATCCCCACAGACTGGATCTGTGACTCCACTAGACTTAAAAGGGCTCCAGTCCTGAAGGCTGAGCCCCAGGGATGAGTATTCTGCTACTCCATATGTCTGTCCCTGGGATAGGGTGAGTCCAAGGTGTCGGGGAGAAAAGATGTGCTTCTTTGTGCCCTACCTCCTCTCCCATCCTAGACTATCCCTGAGCCAGGGTCTGTAAACCTGACACTACATGTGTTCACACAAGTAAGTACATACACACATGCACCTGCACAAGTTTCTGTCTCCACCTTCCCACCCTTTGCTGCTGTTGACTCCCTTCTCAGGCTGATGCTTGGTCCTTCCTAGGGAATGGGAAGCCCTGGCTGCAGGCAGCCTTCCAGGGAATATGAAGATAGGAGGCTCCAGAATGGGCCTGGCCTTGAGAGGCAGGTCTGACACCGATTTATGATATTAAAATCTTAAATCCTACTGCCTGTATGTCAAGTAATTGCTGAAATGGGGTTGCAGAGGCTTGTGAGGTGTTCCACCTGAGTGAGTTCCAGCCCGGGAAGAAAGGGGGCCTGTGCACTGGGCCCAGCAGGCTCCAATGAGCTTATGGTTTTGCATCTGCTGGAACACAGCTTGAGCACAGACTGCTTGATCTCTGAATTGGAGTGGCATAATGGCTTCTCCTTCCCTCACCATCTCTCACATGAAAATCCTGAACTGCTCTGAAGCCCCTCCCTCCACCCATCTGGTCTGGGTGGGGTGGTTGTGGCCAAGGGGAGCTGAGGGGGGTAAACCGGATGTGGACTTTGGTTTATTGGAGACTTTGGCAAACAGGAGGAGGAGGGAGAGCCCACAGCAAAAACAGCCACTCTGGGCAGGACCAGGCTGCGGCCAAGGTTGGGTAGAGTGGATGAGTGACCAAACCCTTGTTTAGTGGAGTGCCTTGTCCTAGTGTGCACACACCCACCCTTGTGCAGACCAGAGGGACGCCTGAGTTGGAGAACCATACTTTTCCACTGACCTCTATGTTCAGCCTGGGGCTACTCCGGTTGATTAGAATGGAGCAGTGCTTCCTTATCTGGGGTGTGCAGGCGGGTAGTGGCCTCCCCGAACTATCCACCCCCATACACACACTAGGGTCTGGTAGCCATGGTCATGTTTCCATTAGGGCCTGGGAGCCTTTCTCTGCCTGCTCCAGTGTCGTCCCGTCCCACACCTCCCCGCAAAACAGGTTTACGCACGCAGCGCGGGAGGACACACTGCCGCCTCACACTCCACCCTTGCCAGGAATTGAGGCCGAAGGCTAGTGCACTGGAGACCGCACGCGGCGGGGCGCGATGGCTGCTGCTGAGGCAAGGGGCTACACAGCGGGCTCTGAACCGCGGTGTGGTTAGCGGCTGGGAATGGGGGGGTAATAGCGGGGGCGGGGCCGGGGCGGGGCTGGGGCGGGGCCGCAGGCAAGCCACCGGGCCTGGGGCCCCTGCCGTTCAGCCAGCGAGCTGCGCACCCAGCTGGTCAGCCTGTCAGGCTGCCTCCTCCTTGGTCATCTGGCTTTCCACCCTGCGGCGGCTGGTCCTTCCCCATGCTGGCACCTCGGACCACGGAGACCGCAGTCCCCATGTCCCAGACTGAGGCCGACCTAGCTTTGCTGCCCGCGTCGTCCCTCTCCACTACGGGGCCGCCCCGCATCGGGCCCCCTCCTCGCAGAGCGCGCCGCTTCTCCGGGAAGGCTGAGCCCCGGCCTCGCTCTTCGCGTCTCAGCCGCCGCAGCTCAGTCGACTTGGGTCTGCTGAGCTCTTGGTGCCAGCCAGCGTCACCCGTTCCGGAACCTCCTGATCCTCCCGACTTTGCTCGTCCCGGCCCCTCGAGGAGCCCACCACCTTGCTTCAAAGAGCTTCCCGAGGGCACGCGGACCGGGACAGCTCCTGTGAAAACTGTGGATTCGGTGCATCCCGAGCTTACCCGAGTCTTGGGGTCTGGGGAGACGCCGAGGGTCCCCGATGCCGCAGCCCGGGAGCGACGGCGGGAGCAGGAAGAAAAGGAAGACACGGAGACCCAGGCTGTGGCAACATCCCCAGACGGCCGATACCTCAAGTTTGACATTGAGATTGGACGTGGCTCCTTCAAGACGGTGTATCGAGGGCTAGACACTGACACCACGGTGGAGGTGGCCTGGTGTGAGCTGCAGGTGCGGCTGGGTGCCCCCTTGGTGGCACCTCGGGATGGGACCTTTTGGAGGTCTTAGGATGGGAGACCAGGCAGACAGCATCAAGGGAAGGATGATTTTTCCTGCCAAATGTCCAGAAATCCCTGCTCTTGCTGAGATATCTGGCTGGCTGGCTGGGCTCAGGAGAAACGGGCAGGTAGTATACAGTTGCTCCCCAAGGGGCATGAACATTCTCATTTTAAAATCTCTATGCAAATCCCTGAGATTTGGAAAATAGGATGGGAAATTGGGTGGGGGAGCCAGCTCAGATCTGGGGAGGGACACCCTACCAGTTTCCTTCCCTGAATACCCACTATTTTCCCCCATCATTTCCCCCTAAGTCCTAAGACTTTCCATTGTGACCCTGGGACTTTTGCTCCCCCTTCTCCTTCTGCTGAACAAGGGACTGGGATGCTGGAGATCAGGAGCTGGGTCAGGGTCCTCTCCATCTCCGAAGGATTTAGGGCAGTTTTGGCAGAATGGTTCTTTCCCAGGCTGCTTCTGGAGTAGTCAGACTTCTGGACTTCTTCAAAGCTGTGGGAAGGTCTGTGGGCAGGAAGCTCCAGCCTTGGCCTGAGTTCAGTCCTGCTTCTGATCTCTCTGCCTACCTGGGTTCTTTCTTACCAGACCCAAAAGCTCTAAGCCCTTGGACTCCAGGAAGATGTTGGTTGTCAGGACTTTGTTCCTATTGCTACTCTTCTGCATATACGTGGGGAGAACGCAGTCGACTCTGGTCCGGGAGCTTCAGATTCAGATTAGGGGACAGAGCCTAGGGAAAGGTTCCCTTCACTTTGGCCCTGGCACTGGGCTCACCCCTTGCGCCTGCCAGTGCCGCACCCCAGGCTCTAGGCCAGGCCAGGAGAGGAGGCCAAACCCGGGTGCGGGAGGGAGAGGAGATGGGGGCGGGGCAGTCATGGTAGAAGTGGGGGCGGTCTCCTGGAGCCTGATCTTGGATCTTTTCTTTCCCTATACCTCCCTCTACCTCTGCCTTCTGTCTGAATCCAGCAGTTCCCAGTATCTGGGGCCAACCCCTTGCCGGCCCCAATTCCCTGCCCGCGGTCCGCCTGCTGCCTGCCTGCTGCCTAGCCGCTGCCAGCCCTCGGGACACCCCCTCCCATCCCACTGCCCGCCCAGGCGGCCACAAAGGCGCTATTGAGCTCCAGGCTCCTGGACTGGGCTACATAAAGGCGCTTGTGTCCAGCAGGGGGTCCAAGGGGCGGCCCCAGGCCTAGGATAGGTGTGTCTTTGGAGCAACCCAAAGGGACCAACAAGGAGTTTGGGGTCTGCAGTCCGTTGGGCGAACCATACCACCATCCCGACCCCATCCATGGACACCAACCATCACCTTTTCCCCCTGCTCCACTCCAGGTGCCCCATCCTTCTCTGGAGGTATGGGCCTGATGTGACCCTATTCCCCATTCCACAGACTCGGAAACTGTCTCGGGCTGAGCGGCAGCGCTTCTCCGAGGAGGTGGAGATGCTCAAGGGGCTGCAGCACCCCAACATTGTCCGCTTCTATGACTCCTGGAAGTCAGTGCTGAGGGGCCAGGTTTGCATCGTGCTGGTTACGGAACTCATGACCTCGGGCACACTCAAGACGTGAGCTCTGGCCTGGGTGGGAGGTTAAGGGTGGAACATCTCCTCATTGTCTCCCTACTGCTTCCTGAACTTTCCCAGGCTGCTCAAATTCTGTACATCCAGGTCTAAAACCAGGCTTACCATCTCCCACCCAACCTACCTATGTCCCTGCCTGGATGAATGGCAATGTCCACCCAGGACTCCAGTCAAAATCTTAGGTTTCTTCCTAGACATCTCTCTTTCTCTGCTCTGCCCTCACCTTCATCCGTCCAGTCTCCATGTTCCTCAATATCTCCACACTGGGTATTTTATCACCCCATCCTTCCCTACAGTAGCGTCCTAAAGGGCCTCACTTGGCTCTGCCCTCCTTCCCTACTCTCCTATCTTCCCGCAACCTGGAGGATCCTTTGTAGGTTTCCCATGTCCCTGGGGGTAACGTCCATACTGGCTAACCTGTTCCCAAAGTCCTTAGGATCCAGCCTCATCTGCTTTCAGCCTAAGTTCCAGACTTCCAGAATTCTCAGGAACTCCTCCCACCCTGTCCTGTCACTTGCTTTGTGCCTGTCTTTGAGGGCAGTGTCCTATCCCCTGGAAAGTCTCCATCCCTTCCCCTTTTAACACTTGAACTTCCTCTCTTTCAAGACACAAAAGTTATTTCCTCTGTAAAGCCTTCCCCCACGCTTGGGACAGTTAGTCATCCCTTCCCACAAATACCTTGGCGGTGGCCCTATCTTCAAAGTTATCTCTAGACCCATTTTGTAATCTTATGACTATCTACCACACCCGACTTAGTTTCTCCTAGGGGCTTAGTGTGGACCTAGGCTAGAAAAAGGCTGGCAGAAGATGCAGAGGCAAAAATACGATGAAGGGGAACTTCTCAGTGGAAGCCTTCACCTATGTACCTATCTCCCGCCACGACCCTGGTTATGCGCCCTCTCCCAGGTACCTGCGAAGGTTCCGTGAGATGAAACCGCGAGTCCTTCAGCGCTGGAGCCGCCAAATCCTGCGAGGGCTTCATTTCCTACATTCCCGGGTCCCCCCTATACTGCACCGAGATCTCAAGTGCGACAACGTCTTCATCACAGGCCCTACAGGCTCTGTCAAAATCGGGGACTTGGGCCTGGCCACGCTCAAGCGCGCCTCCTTTGCCAAAAGCGTCATTGGTGCGTCCCTCCAGGCGGGTCCTTGCCATTACTATCTTCCCCACGTCAGAAGAGAACCTGGGATCCTCCCTCCCCCAGCAGAGCTTTAGCGATCCATGAACTAGAAGACCACCGGGGAGTTGGGGAGACCTATGGCATCCCTCCCACACACATAGGCGAGGGCTGGTCAGGTTTGTCCCCAGGCTGCCTAGCCCATAGTATGCTCATGTGGAGGGATGAGGTGAGAAGGAAGGCTTGATAGCCTGATCCTTGTTGTGGATCCTACAGGGACCCCGGAATTCATGGCCCCGGAGATGTACGAGGAAAAGTATGACGAAGCAGTGGATGTGTACGCCTTTGGCATGTGCATGCTGGAGATGGCTACCTCAGAGTATCCCTACTCCGAGTGCCAAAATGCTGCACAAATCTACCGCAAGGTCACTTCGGTGAGAGGGGTGCGGCTAGGGGCAGAGGGGTTTCCAGATGCCCTTCTCATTTTCCTGCCCCAGCTAGCTTGTGGTCAATGCCCTTTCCCTTCACAAAGACAAAGATGCCCTAGTGAACACTTCGGGATACTAGATGCACAATGCTTCCTCCCACCCCCACAAGCTAATTAGAATAATAATATGTCTAGGGTTCCCAGAAACTTGCAAAGGATTTCATATTCAGTCTCTCATCCAATCCTTCTAGCTGCTCCTCAAGTTGAGGGAGGCAAATGTTCTACCCTGGCATCTTACAAATAAAACAGTCAGTTTTGTTCAAGGTCACTCTGTTAATACTGGAGGAACACATTTTAGTTTTTTATTTTTTTTTCCCCTGATACTGAGGGTTGAAGTTGCTTGTGCTTGCAAAGCAAGTACTCTCTCACTGAGCTACACCCCCAGCCCTAGGGACTAGGATTGGAATTAAAAATCTTCCAGTATCAGTCACCAAGCTCTGGTGAATGCCTGCACTGCTGCCCGCACTGGAGCAGGTAGTGGGGTTGTCAGGCCAAAAGCTGGGGTGCGGAGGACCAGAGACGTCATACAACCCCTTCTCCCAGGGTACAAAACCAAACAGCTTCTACAAAGTGAAGATGCCAGAGGTGAAGGAGATCATTGAAGGCTGCATTCGCACCGATAAGAATGAGAGGTGGGGTACTGGGGCAAAGCTGGGTGGGGAAGAGGTGCAGGCGCTGTGGAGCTCGGGCTCACCTCGGAACCACTCACAGGTTCACCATCCAGGATCTCCTGGCCCACGCCTTCTTCCGCGAGGAGCGCGGTGTGCACGTGGAGCTGGCGGAGGAGGACGACGGCGAGAAACCCGGTCTCAAGCTCTGGTTGCGCATGGAGGACGCGAGGCGAGGGGGGCGCCCACGGGACAACCAGGCCATCGAGTTCCTTTTCCAGCTGGGCCGGGACGCGGCGGAGGAGGTGGCACAGGAGATGGTGAGCGGAAGACAGACTGTGCTGTGGCTGAGCGTATAAAGGGCGTGTGGGAGACGACCAGAGGGGTCAATGCGACAGGGTGAACCCTGAAGCGGAGGGAGGTGGTCTCTACCCACTTTCGTGGCATCTCCTGCAGGTGTCTCCTTGCCTCTCCCGTCCTAAGGCGCCTGCAAACACATCCAGTGTTTCTTTCCGGAACAAACCCTGGATGCTCTAGTTCCTCTGCTTTAGCTCCTGCAGATGCGTTTATCTTGGAATGCCCTTTATCTATTTTCCCTTTCCACCCTTCCCTCCCCCCACTTGTTCTCCCTGCCCTTTCTTTCTCCATACTTAGGACCATAGGTTTCAGGAAGGCTTCCCCTCTAGAATCAAAATTAAATGCTTCTTTCCATGGCGGCTGTTCCTTAAGTAGCTCTCAAGCCATGGGTCTGGTTGTATGGATACATTCCCGTCTTTCTTCTCCAGTAGATTATAAACTCCTCAAGAACAGAGGACAGAGACTGTTTTTCCCTCCATCCATGGCAGTGTTTGGCATATCATAGAAACTTATTCATAGCCTACATTCTTACATGGTTTAAAGCACTTTAACATGCATTTGATCATTGCTACCAACCCCTCAGGGAGAGTAATTTTATCCTAACTTATTGATAAGGAAACAAGCTCAAAGAGGTTGAATATCTTGTCCAAGATATTGTCCAAGATGACAAGTAAGTGGCAAATGTGGATTTAAACTCAGGTAGTTTAGATTTGCAGTCAGATCACCTGGATTTACTACCTTTACTCACCTGGCAAATCTCACAGTTGAAATTAATGAGGAGGAAAGAGGAGGTGATGAATAGATGTTGGAAGAAGTGGGGTGCATAAGTAGAGGTCCAAGATGCCAGGGCAGAAACATGGGGGCAGGTTTAGGAAGGCCTTAGTAGGGGAAAGGGAGAGAGTATGGGATCTTCAATAGAGAAATGGCAGTTGCTAAGGTGAGGATCACTGATGGTGGGTCAATAACCTGAGACTGTTTGAATGTGGCACAAGAGCAGCTCTCCACAACACAGCCCAGTATGATCTGAGATCAAATCCTGCTTGATTACGTACAAGGGATTCTTGACTTTGGCACTATTGACATTTTTGCATTGTCCTGTGCATAGTAGGATGTTGAAAAAATCTCTGGCTTCTACTTATTAAATGCAGTAGCACCTACACTGTAGTTGTGATGATTAAAAATGTTTTGCAGCTGGGCATGATGGCACATGCCTGTAATCCCAGTGATTGGAGAGGTTGAGCTAGAGGATCACAAGTTTGAGGGCAGCCTCAGCAACTTAGCAAGATCCAGTCTCAAAATAAAAAGTAAAAAGGGCAGGGAATGTGGCTCAGTGGTAAAGCACCCTGTGTTTAATCCTCAGTACAAAACAAACAAACAAACAAAAAACCAAAAACAAACAAACAACTAGATTTTGCCAAGCCCTCCCCTCATTAAGAGCCACTGACTTACAGTATAATCATGAACTGGTCACTCAATTTACTTATCTCTAAAATGGGCTGATAAGACCTATCTCACAATGTTTTTTTTTTTTCTTTTTGGTGCCAGGGATTGAACTCAGGCATACTCAACCACTGAGCCACATCCCCAGCCCTAGTTAGTGTTTTATGTAAAGACAGGGTCTCACTGAGTTGCTTAGCGCCTCGCCCTTGCTAAGGCTGGCTTTGAACTCGCGATTCTCCTGTCTCAGCCTCCCAAAGTGCTGGGATTACAAGCGTGAGCCACCGTGCCCGGCTTTACAATGTTATTGAAAGGACTTAATAATGACAATGTTAAGGAGCTGCCAATTAATGGACTTAGTGGCTAATCAATAAATGGTTCTCTTCCTCCCTTACCCTCGAGATGGGAGGCCTCAAGATATCCCAATGGATCTTTGAGGGGGATCCCACACTGTCTTCCTCATTCTCCCAACTCCAGGTGGCCCTTGGGTTGGTTTGTGAAGCTGATTACCAGCCAGTGGCCCGTGCAGTGCGTGAACGGGTTGCTGCCATTCAGCGAAAGCGTGAGAAGCTTCGAAAAGCTAGGGAGTTGGAAGCCCTCCCACCTGAGCCAGGACCTCTGCCAGCAACTGTTCCCATGACACCTGGTCCATCAGTTGCCTTCCCCCCTGAGCCTGAGGAGCCAGAGGCAGATCAGCATCAATCTTTCCTCTTCCGCCATGCCAGCTACTCATCTACCACTTGTAAGTCATCTCTGATGGTGGACCTGGGTCCCAGAACCCTGGGTCTGTGCACCCCACTCACAAGTCCAATCCAGAAGCACTGTCACCCTGCCTTCCACCCCAGCCATGAAGCTCCCTCTGGGAAAGAACTCTCCCCCAGCTCCCTCCTTGCTCCAGACCCCTTTGCTCAGACAGGTCCCCTCCTCTGCCACCACTTCCCTTTATTGTTTTGATCCCCTCCCTACCTGCCTCACCAGCGGATTGTGAGACTGATGGCTACCTCAGCTCCTCTGGCTTCCTGGATGCCTCAGACCCTGCCCTTCAACCCCCTGGGGGGGTGCCATCCAGCCCTGATGAGTCCCATCTCTGCCTACCCTCGGTGAGAAGGGATTACATGGGGGGCTCCCAGCTGTTCCAAGTCTATGACCTGTCTCCCTCCTTATAGAGCCCAACCCCCTAACCTGTCCCCATGTCCCTGGAAATTCTCTGCTTTTGTCCTTATCTTCTCTAGTTCCTTGTCCCCACTATCCTCCGATATCCTTGCTGCGATCTCCCTGAATCTCAATCGTTACCTTCCCCTGACCTCATGGACATTCATCCTATTTCAGGCTTTTGCCTTGTCTATTCCACGTTCTGGCCCTGGCAGTGACTTTTCCCCTGGGGACAGGTATGTTTTAGAATGAGCTGGGGTGCCAAGATGAGGTATTTGGAGCTCTGGGGTCCCAGGGTCTGCCCAGACACTTCCATCTCTCTTCCCTTTTCCAGCTATGCTTCAGATGCTGCATCAGGCCTCAGCGACATAGGAGAAGGGCTGGGACAGATGAGGAGACCTCCAGGGAAGAATCTCCGGCGCAGACCCCGATCCCGGCTAAGGGTCACTAGTGTAAGAAAGGGGTGCATGAGATGGAGAATGACCTACAGGGCCAGGAGGGCACTTTCAGTGGATGGGGGAGGTCATCCAAAAGAGCAGAATAGCAGTATACCACTGGTAGCAATGAGGCAACTAGTTTTGAATACCAAACTTTGGGGTAGAGTCTACTTCTCTCCAAGTTCAGGCTGGCACTGTCACTTGGCTGGAGTAGAGTGGAAACACGATGAAGACAGAGGCACTGACCACCTCCCTCTCCTGACTTTGAATCTGAAGGTCTCGGACGAGAATGACAGAGTGGTCGAGTGCCAGTTACAGACTCACAACAGCAAGATGGTGACCTTCCGATTTGATATGGATGGGGACAGCCCAGAAGAAATTGCAGCTGCCATGGTGAGGGGGGGAGAGAGATAAGGACAGAGTGTTTGGATCTGGGACAAGAGTGTCTCCCTCCTGATCTGTGTTGGTGCTGATACACTCCGATCCCTCAGCAAGGGGAATGAATATAAAACCCTGGTTAGCACTCAGCACAGTGACTCTGAAGACACCTCAGCATTTGTTTTGGGGAAGATTTCTGTTTATCTGGTCAGGAGTGGCTCCTCAGCTGGAGCAATCTGGGAGTCACAGACTGGGTATACACAAGTGCTGCATGTGAAATGCATGCTAGATGTGATACTGGGGCTGTAAGTAAAGGATGCATGGGGTGGCAGGGGAACAAGTGGGGCTTACCCAAGGTCTTGAAAGAAGAGTAAGAAAGGCAGAGAAGGGTGGAAAGGGCATGCCTAGCTGGAGGTACAGCACAAGCAAAGGCATTTCAAGTAGGGAGTCATTTGGAGTATGGGGCTGTGAGGACATCCTGAGGCAGCTACTGTCACTGGAAGTAAATGTTCCTATAGGAAACGTGTGGGATGTAGGGGCAGGCAGTTGGAATGGGCACAGACTACAAATGATCATAAGAGTTAGGCAGGGTGGGGGCTGGGATCGTGGCTCAGTGGTAGAGCGCTTGCCTCGCATGCGTGAGGCACTGGGTTCGATCCTCAGTACCACATAAAATAAATAAATAAAATAAAGATATTGTGTCCATCTACAACTAAAAAAAATTTAAAAAAAAAAGAGTTAGGCAGGGTGTAATACAATAAGAAAAGGTTTTGAAGAAGGAAGACCATTCTGCCATAGAATATGGGAGGGGCTGTAGGTAGAGAATCCAATTAGAAGGTAAACACAAGAAGCCAGATGTGGCTGGGTGTGGTGGCACATGCCTATAATCCCAGTGACTCAGGAGGCTGAGGCAAGAGGATTCCACATTCAAGGTCAGCCTGAATCTAGGAAGTCCCTATCTCAAAATAAAAAAATAAAAACAGGGTCACAGCTCAGCAATAGAAAACTCCTGGGTTCAACCCCTAGTACAAAAAAAGAAAAAAAAAGTGCTAGATGTGGATAAAGGAAAAGGTGGATTGTAGGGATAGGAAAAGAAGGGGTAAATGTGAGGGTTGTTTCGGGAAAATAGTAACCTGTTGATATAGTACAGTGCAAGTAATAGATGCCCAATAAATATTTGCTGAGTTGATATGATAGAGAGTTAGGGAGGGGTGATGTCAAGGGCAACTTGTAGCTTGGCAGAACTAAGAAGAGTAGGCCACCCAAAGAGAAAGTTCAAAGCAGGCTTTTAAGGGGCTATACTGAGTTTGAGTGACAGCCAAGACAAGGTCCTCCATAGCAATAGGATATGGGTGGGGGTGGGGCTGGAGAGAGGTGGGTTTAGGAGTCATCAGCACAGAATTGAGGTTGAAGAAAGATGGGCCTGCAAAATCAGAGATGTAGAGGACTTGAGTGCATCTCAATAGATACCACCTGTTTTAGAAGGGGGAAACTAAGTTAACAAAGGACACAGAGATGGAGCCAAAGAGGTAGGAAGATGTTAGTAAAAACTGAGTGAGGAGAGTTTTGAGTGACATAGGGTGAAGCCTGAGGCAAGACCACACTGGCTTTTGTTAGGAGAAGGTCTTTGTGGGAGACTATGTTCAATAGAATGGAGGTGGTAGACACTAGCTTCTGGAATGGGGAGGGAAGGGAATGAGAGAAATGTCAGGCTTCAGAATCTATAAATCATCTTCATCATGTTATTTACCTGTGTCCAGGACAAAGAAAAATGTCAGCCTGTATACAGGCCTGTCTTCTATCAGGCCACTTGACCCTTCTAGAATGTTCCCTCCAGCCACACTGATTTTCTTTTTCTTTCTTTCTTTCTTTCTTTTTTTTGTACTACCAGGGTAAATCCAGGGGTGCTGTACCACTGAGCTACACCCCCAGCCCTTTTTGAAATTTTTATTTTTAGACAGGGTCTTGCTAAATTGCCCAGGCTGGCCTCAAACTTGCACTCTTCTTGCCTCAGTCTCCTGAGTCACTGGGATTACAGGCATGCACCCCTATGCCCAACAAGCCACACTGGTTTTTTTTTTTTTTTTTTTAAATATTTATTGTTTAGTTGTAGGTGGACAGAATATCTTTATTTTATTTTTATGTGGTGCTGAGGATCGAACCCAGTGCCTCACGCATGCTAGGCGAGCACGTTACCACTGCGCCATAACCCCAGCCCCACCACACTGGTTTTTGAATGGTCCTCTGGAGAGGCTGGGTGCCTTCCTGTCTCTGCTGCATCTGCTCAGGGGTCTGTCACTGTAACAGCCTTCTCTACTGGGCTCTCATGTCCACTCAGACCACACACAACCAAAGCGACTGTTCCAGATCTCAGGGTCTATTCTCTTACCAATTCTCCTGAGACTTGGATCTGACTTGTTGCTTTTCACCCTCAAATCTTTAGTGGCTACTTTGGTTGTAGAGTAAGGTCCAAATGACAAAGCATGGCCTTTAAAATCCACAGCCTGCTCAGCTATGCTTGAGTCCTCACTATTTGAAGAATGTGCCATGCTCCTCATGCCTCAAAGCTGTTCCACTGTTCTCTGCCTAAACTGTGGAACAGATGAAAGGGTGAGCTTCTCCCCTTCCCCGCTCCCAGCTTCCAACCTGGGCACTGGGGATTGAACCCAGCCAATTCTACCCCTGAGCTATACTCCAGTCTTTTTATATTTTATTTTGAGACAACGTCTCACTAAGTTGCCCAGACTGGCCTCAAATTTGCAATTTTTCTGCCTCAGCCTCCTGAGTTGCTGGGATCCCAGGTGTGTGCCCCCATGCCTGGCAAAGGGTGGGCTTTTGTGTAATACTTGAGTGTAAATTTCAGCTCTGTTGAAATTTGGTGAACTTGGGCAAGTTTTTTTTCTTTCTCTCTCTCTCTCTAACCCAGGGCCTCGTGCATGCTAGGCAAGTGCTCTACCACTGAGTTAACACCACCAGTCCCTTGGGCAAGTTTCTTAACCTCTCTGAATCTCAGTTGCTTCTCAGGTGGTAACATTCATTTTGCAAAGATTTTCTTATATAATATGGAATAAAGCATGAGAAGTGGCCACTATGGTAGGTGCTCAAAAAAGGGTTGCTTTTCTTACTCCAAAGAAGTAAAGTCCAGCTCCAAAGACTCCGTAAAGCTGTCCCAGGTTCTCCCTTCATTCTCAGGATTGTGTGACCTGTTCCCTCATGGGAATAACATTTGGGAGAGGGTGATAAATAACAGACTTTTATCATCTTTTTAAAAAAATATTTTTTAGTTGTCAATGGACTTATTTATTTATATGTGGTGCTAAGAATCAAACCCAGTGCCTCACACATGCTAGGCACTTGCATGTAGCTCTACCACCGAGCTACAATCCCAGCCCTAGCATCTTTTTATTGTGGTAAAAAATACAACATAAAATTTGCCATTTTAACCATTTTTAAGGGTACAGTTCAGTAATGTTTGGTATGCTCACTTTGTTGTGGAACATCCATGAAACAGCTGTCCTCAGCCCCAGGGTAGTATTTCTATCTGTTCTCATTTAGGAAAGACTCATAAGCAGCTTACCTACGAGCACCTTACCTATGAGGCTAACTTGCAGTAGCCTTTGTGTTTGTCTGTCTCCTCCACTAGATTTTGGGCTTAAGACTAGGATCTTGCTTAATGTTTCCCCATATTCCTGCCTAGCACAATGCGTGGCAGGCAGTAGGTACTAAGTGCATGTGGAGTTGAATGTGACATTTACCATTTATTGCCTTATTTCCTACTTCACTTTGTCATGTGTACATATGTGACCTGTGTGGCATAGTTTATAAATCCTGTGAGGACAGGAGTTGTGTCCAAAAGCATGCCAGGCAACAGTAGAAAGAACTCAGACTCTGGTTTTCAGTAGACCTGGGTTCAAATACTGTGACAGCCTGAATTTAACCTTTTTGAGCATTGGTTATCTTTATTCTAAACTGAGGATGTTAATACAAACCTCAGAAAGTTATTGGTGTTAAATGTGATGATATCTGTAAGGCATCTCGTATATACAGTTCACGCATCCTTTGAGTGTTAGCATGTTACATAATAGATATTGGTAAATACTTGTTTTAGTTTGGTGGTTGGCAGAAACGGCAGTGTGAATGGTTGTTTTTAAAGACCAAGAGCAAGGGCTGAGATGAGTGAGATAACTGAGCATGCTTCCCATCCTATTGACCCTTCTCAGGTGTATAATGAGTTTATTCTGCCCTCGGAGAGAGATGGATTCCTGAGCCGGATTCGGGAGATTATCCAGCGAGTGGAGACCCTTTTGAAGAGAGATACTGGCCCCTCGGAGGCTGCTGAAGATGCTCTAAACCCCCAGGTCAGGCCCTTCTGGACATCTCCAGAAAGAATGGATTCTCTGCCACAGTTCACTACTCTGTCCTCAACAGTCCCCTTGGATTAACTCTTCTTTACCTCTGGGACCTTAAAAGAGTGGCTCTTACCCCATTTGAAAATATGATGAAAGCCATGGACTCTTGTTCTAGAAAAATGTGTTGAATGCATACTTTTAGCTCATTATTTTGAAATAATTTCAGACTTTCGAAGTTGCAAGAATTATACAGAGACCTCGTAGATACCCTTTGTCCAGATTTGCCAGCTTTTGTATTTTGTGACATCAGCACTGTCGTTTATATGTATGTGTATATACATACATACAATTTATTTTCTTCCTAGCCAAGTTGCAGAGCTTATGCCCCTTTTCCCCTAAATATTTCAACACATAGTTTTGTGTGTGTGTGTGTGGCGGGAGTGCTGGGGATTAGAATCCAGGGCCTTGTGCATGCGAGGCAAGCACTCTACCATCTGAGCTATATCCCCAGCCCATTTCAGCACATACTTTTGAATCCCTTGAAACTCATGCCTGGATTCTAGAGGCTCATGGATCCTTGCTTAAAAATCCCAGTCTGAAGCTGGGCGTGGTGGCTCACGGTTGTAATCCCAGCACTTTGGGAGGCTGAGACAGGAGAATTCAGAGTTCAAAGCCAGCCTCAGCAATGGCGAGGCACTAAGCAACTCAGTGAGACCCTGTCTCTACATAAAACACAAAATAGGGCTGGGGATGTGGCTCAGTGGTCGAGTGCCCCTGAGTTCAATCCCCAGTACCAAAAAAAAAAAAAAAAAATCCCAGTCTGAAACCTTCCATCTGAGACTCAGCTTTCCCCACTGTGACTGTGCCACCCAACCTTTGTTTCCCCTCAGGAGGAGCCAGCACCTCGGCCTGCCCTCCCAGGCCCCTTCCCAGACCAAACCATTGGTACGTACCGAGTTCTGTCCCTGTGTATCCCAACTCTTAGGGTTGCTTCTGGGAAGGACATAGGGCATGGGGGACTGGAATCTCAACATTCACTCCTCCCCAGCAGAGCCCCAGAGCAGCACCTTCCTGGAACAGAGAAACTGGGCAACCTTCTCCACTTCTCCAGGAACACCCTTGTCTCCTGGAAATCCATTTTCCCCTGGAACCCCCATCCTTCCAAGTCCCATTTTCCCCATCATTTCTCCCCCATGTCATCCTAGCCCTTTCCCACTCTCCCAGATCTCCTCAAATCCCTGTCTACATTCCCCCAGCTCTCCACTTCCATTCTCCTCCAGTGCATCCCAGTTTCCAATCCCATCCTCTCCATTTCCTCTGAGTTCTCTTTCCACCAGTCCTCCACCCCCATTCTCTCCTAGTTGTTCCCAGATCACTCTTAATGCCCCTTCTTTTCCTCTCTGCCCCTCGCCTCCTCCCTTCCCCTCCACTACAGCAGCCCCTCTCCTCTCTCTGGCTAGTGCCTTCTCTCTGGCTGTCATGACTGTGGCCCAGTCTCTGCTGTCCCCTTCCCCAAGGCTCCTTCCCCAGTCTCCTCCAGCCCCTCCTGACCCACTGCCTCCCCTGCCGGCTCCTCTTGTTCCTTGTGAGCCGGAGAGCCTTTCACCTCAAGTAGCCGAGATGGAGCGTGAGGTAAGTAGGAAATCAAGAGGGTGATTAGGGGACTCCATTCCCTATCATTCCCATTCATTTCCCTCCTCATGAACCCACACTTCATAGGCCTCCCCAAATCCTGCTTGGCCACTCCTGGGTGAAGCCAGACTGGCACCCATCTCTGAAGGTGAGGCCTCTGCTTGCCCATTATTTCCAACCTACTTTATGTTCTACCATATTTCTCTCCCTTTCTTCATGCCTCCTTCCTTGTCGCTCTGCAGAGGGAAAGCCACAGCTTGTTGGGCGTTTCCAAGTGACTTCATCTAAGGAACCAACTGAGCCTCTTCCTTTGCAACCAACATCCCCAACTCTCTCCAGTTCTGTAAAGCTTCCAACTCCTCAGCTGACCTCAGAGAGCTCAGACACTGAGGATGGTGCTGGAAGTGGGCCAGAGACCAGGGAGGCTCTGGCAGAGAGTGACCGGGCAACCGAGGGCCTAGGGGATGGAGTTGAGGAAGGGGATGATGGGAAGGAACCCCAAGTTGGGGGCAGCCCCCTACTCCTGAGCCATCCCAGCCCAGTATGGATGAACTACTCCTACAGCAGCTTGTGTCTCAGCAGTGAGGAATCGGAGAGCAGTGGGGAAGATGAGGAATTCTGGGCTGAGCTGCAGAATCTTCGGCAGAAGTGAGTCTAGGGAGGATGGTGGAGAAGAGGTGAATTTGGAGAGCCAAATGTGGGAGAGCTCTCTCATGCCCTTGATGCATCCTCAGGCACTTGTCAGAGGTGGAAGCATTGCAGACACTACAGAAAAAGGAAATTGAGGACTTGTATAGCCGACTTGGGAAGCAGCCCCCACCTGGTATCGTGGCCCCTGCTGCTATGCTGTCCAGTCGCCAGCGCCGCCTCTCCAAGGGTAGTTTCCCTACCTCTCGCCGCAACAGCCTGCAGCGCTCAGAGCCCCCAGGCCCTGGTGAGATGCAGCTGCCCAGCTTCCATCTTTCTAAAGACCCCTTCCTTATCAATTCAGTTTTCTTCCAGACCCTGGGGATTAGCCTCCCTCTCTGCACTACCCCTTCCCTTACTGAGTGCTCTCCCTCCCGTCCTGCTCCCAGGCATCATGCGAAGGAACTCCCTGAGTGGCAGCAGCACCGGCTCCCAGGAGCAGCGGGCAAGCAAGGGGGTGACATTCGCCGGGGATGTTGGCAGGATGGTGAGGGCAGGCCCAAAGGAGGGAGAGCCCAGGGAATGGTAACTGGCTCAGCTTTGCCTTCCTCCCACCTTGGAGGTTTCTTCAGTGCTTTTCTTTTTTCCTTCCAGTGAATTCAGAACAGAAGCCACTTATCTCCCCCACACCATGGCTCAACATGGTGCTTGTGCTCTCTGAACCTGATGCTTTTCTGACCAACTCAGCTCAGCAAGAAAGACTCCAATATTGAGGGGATAAATGGCCAGGGAGGCATGGAGAGTGCAGCTGTTTTAGAGTGAAGAATCAAATATGGGAACCATTTGCTTTGTGGAGGTGTCAGTTCTGCAGCCTCCCATCTTCATCTCCAACCCCTCCCCAGCCAAAGGTCAACCACTAAGCAATCCCATCCAAGCCCAGATGCTTCTAGAGGGATCATTCCCAGATGGAATAATGTAGAGGGTATGCTCACATCAGAATTAGCTGCAGCCAATAAAAAATGTTGGAAATAAGGACTGTGAATCTGTTGTTTTAGAACTGGAGGCAAAGCCTTATGCACAAGGGAAGGGAGGGTTTAGAAGGGACTCTCATTTCACAACAGGAGGCAAGGTGGAAGCTGCCCAGCCGGCTTCCAGCCACCAGGTCATGAGGAAATTGCAAGGTCAGTGATCCACTAGACCAAGCTAACATCCCCTTCAGACCCCACCCTAAGCCTGTAAAGGCAAGTACCAGTGGAAGTTAAAAGACAAGGCTTCTTGTCTCTCATCCTTTATCCACTTACCTAAGGATGGGGAAAGGCAGTAAAAGTTTGAGTAAGTTTGTTCTTGAGGGCAGAGGACAGAAGAGTGACCTTCCTTCCACTAAGACCTAGTTCAGTCTCAAACAGCCCAGTGATCTCTCCCTTAAATCAGGTGGAAAGATCTCACGGAAAAAGTAATTCTAGTTAAACATTTACAGCTCCCTGGGGCAATGCCACTGTTGTAAGCTACTGCCCATGGAGCTTTCCAGCATTAAGTACCACGCATCTCTCAGCCCCCCACACCAGCATGGCTCCAGGAGAAATGACTCAGTTTATTATTCTTAACTTGACCTTACCTTTCCCACTTTAGGCTCTAACATTGCCCAGAACTGCCACTCCCACCCCATAATGATTGGGCCCCCGGAAGGTGAAGGAGGCTAAACCACAAAGAAATTCCGAGAAAAGCCAAGGTTGCATACTCTCAAGCAAGCAAACAAAAAAGGATTCACTGTACACAGTGCATAGGAAACGGGCAAGATTCCACTGAGAGTGGCCAAATGCAGTCTTTAGTTTCTTTGGATTCAATCATGATCCAAAGTCAGTAAGAGGCCAGTGATGCTGTGAGCAGGCAATTTCTACAGGGTCATAGGGTATCATCCATCATGCGAAGGGACTTCACCAGATTGGAGATAGGCAATGCCCATCCAGTTCAGGGTCCTGATGCCCTCGCAAGAGCTCGGGCTCTAGCAGCTTTGGCCTCGTCTTCCAGCTCGTCAAGGAAACGCTCCTGTGACACCGAGTAGAACGTGTAGCCATCTGGAGAGGTGGGTTCAGGAAGTTACTTGGAATATAGATTCCCTTCTCCTCTCACCCATTATTTTCCCAAATCAGTGATTCCAGACTCCTACACTCTGTGCTTTTTGAACCCTGACCTCAACTCCCCCCTCATTCTTCCCAAATCACATTAAAAGAACACCTTAGAAATAGGCTAGTATTAACCCTATTTCATCCAAACATTAAACGCTTGCTTCGGTCCGCCCACACGCTTCTGTTCCCCTGCCCCTAGCTCAATATGCTGTGCAGCCAGGACGGATACAAATTGCTAACACCAGGGCCCCGATGCCCAGCCCGGTCACGATGTTCCGGGTCCGCCGCAGGGGCAGTGTTTTCTGCCACTGGGCAAGCTGCACCTGCTGCATGAACTGGAGTTGTGCAGGAGTCAGTTTCTCCCGAGTCGGGTCGATGCGCTGAGCGAATGGAGCCTTTCCATTTTTGGCATCGAGAGGGTCACCACCGCCTGCCGCCGCCATGTTGCCGCTCCGCCCTTCGCAGTGCCGGGGCGCGGGGCTTGCTGGGAAAATAGTCCTTTCCTACCGCCAGGAACGCTGGGAGTTGTAGTCCTTATTCACTTTCCGGGGCAGAGCCGAGAGGCTGTGGGCCCCAAGGGAAGGGCCGGAATGGCGGGAAAGGGCTGTGCTTTCTGATTGGCTGAGGGTCCCTCAGCCGTTGGAGCGGGGAAAGCCGCGGAGAGCTCGAGGCTGTGGTGGGAATTGGGTTTTCCTCAGACTTAAGGCGAGGACAAACATATTGGAAGGGCACGAGGAACCCGGGGTGTGGCTGAAGGCTTCTGAGAGAAGCTAAGGGGACGAATTTATGGATCCAGTGAACTGTCCCAGGGCCCCCAAAAGCTTCTGAATATGAACGGACCTGTGAGGCCAAGATTGACCTCGCTCAGTGACTTTCAATTTGGGGCTGTTGCCACAGAAACTATCGAAGACGCCCTGCTTCACTTGGCCCAGCAGAATGAGCAAGCAGTGCAGGAGGCCGGGGGACGGATGGGCAGCTTCAGGGAGACCCGGATCGTGGGTGTGGATGCAGGGCCGGGGAACGGGGTTAATGGGAGCCTTTGAAGCACTAACGTTAAGATTCGTTTTATTTTATTTATTCAAATATTTTTAGTTACTTTGTACCTGCTTTATTGCCAGGTGCTGGGGCTATAGTGATGAACACGATGTACCAGCACCCCACCCTTCACTTCCTCAACATATATAGAGCACTTAGACACTGCCTGCCATAGAAGGAAGAAATAGATGGCCCTTGCCCTCAAACTATGTGCAGTCTTTGGGGGTATTTGGACAAATAGGTAAATGACTAGGTACAATCTTGGTTAGATAAGTGACATAAGAGAGAAACTTTTACGGAGACTGAAAGGAGGGATAGGGCAATAGGAAGAATTAAGGAGTGGTCTAGGCATTGTGACATTTGAAGAAGACCTTAAAGGAAGGTTGGCTGGTGAAGGTGGAGGAGGGGGACAGCTTTCCTACCAAAATGGAATAGCAGGAATAAAGCGACAGCTTAGGATATGTAGGGGTACAGAGTATCCCACCAGCCAGAGCTCATGGAAGAGTTGTTGGATTTAAGGCAGAAAGGTAGTTTGGAGACTTCCATGTGGAAGTTTGAATGTCAAGGAGGAGGATTTTTTTTGGGGGGTACTGGAGATTGAACTCAGAGGTACTTAACCACTGTGCCACATCCCCAGCCCTATTTTGTGTTTTATGTAGAGACAGGGTCTCACTGAGTTGCTTAGCGCCTCGCCATTGCTGAGGGTGGCTTTGAACTCGCGATTCTCCTGTCTCAGCCTAAGTGCTGAGATTACAGGGTTGCACCACCGCGCCCGGCTAAGGAGGAGGATTTTATACTTGATTTAATAAGAAAACGAGAAGACATTGAAGGTTTTGAAATAAGGCAGTGGTATGACTGTAACTTTTGCCTTGGCAAAATTATTTTGGGTGTTATATGTAAAGGATGGATTTGACTAGAGGTAGATGGGAATTAGGCAGACCAGAGGCGCCTGTGTCAGTAGTCTGGGTGACAGGATGGAGAAAATGACAAGGGAGGGTCGATGAAAAACATGTAGGCAAAATCTAGGATTCTTCCCAAGGTGAATTAAAGAAGTGAAGAAGGAAAATGTGACTATGCTAGAGGGTTGAGTCTCAGAGACTGGGAGTATAGTAGTGCCATTAACACACACACACAAACACCAAAAACCAAAAGAGGAGGAACTGTGATGAGAAAAATAATTGCCTTGTTTTTGGGTCTTCTGAGCTTAAGGTACTTAAAGAACATCTACAGGAAAGAGGCTAACAGGCTGTTTTTAAAAAGCAGATCAGGGGCTGGGGATGGAGCTCAGTGGTATGGTGCTTCCCAATCATTCAAAACACACACACACACACACACACACACACACACACACACACACAGAGTAGGTCAGAACTAGAAATAAAGGTTTGCAAGTTATCTTCATAATGATATCGTTGAAACTGTGGCAGAGGATTAATGCATAGGAGAAAAGAAAAGCAGGTCAAGGACGTTTCCTTGGGAAACATTTTGTGTTCAGGGAATTAGAATAGGACAAAGAGTTGTGAAGGAAATGGAGTGGTTGGGGATATAGGAGCAGAACCAAGGACTTTTGGAAGCCAAGAGGAGAGTTTCCAGAAGGATGATGGTCAGCAGGTTCAGACATTTTAGGGATATCAACAAGAATGAAGGTTGCAAAAAGGCCATGATATTTAAAAATTTGGACATATAATCATTTCAGCAAGTTGGGGAAAGTAGAAGCAAAATTGCAAGAAATTAGGGAGTGAGTGATGAAGTGGAAACAGCAAGTGAGTAAGAAATTCAGCAGTGATGGGGAGGAGAGAGATGGAGACTTAGGTTATGAGTACGAAAGGGGAGCTTCTTTTTATTTGATAGCAGACCTGAGTATGTTTGTAAGCAGAGGAGGTGGAGCCAGTGTTGAGGGAGAGATGTAACCATCATCCATTCCTCCTAAGCCAAGCTATTTTCTTGGAAAATTAAAATGGAAACCAGAAATGAATGCCCAGATGATTCAGACCAAAACCAAAACAAATGAAACAGCTGACTGCAAACATACACATGTGGGCATGCATGCATGCAAACACACACACACACACACACACACACATGTACAAACACACACACACGCGCGCACACACACACACACATCCCAAAACTACTAAGAAATAAAGCCTGAAGTCCAGATTGGCTAGTAATACACAATTAGGGATTTTTTTCTGAATTGCTTAAACTAATTCTATTCTGCATTGGACATTGCTAGCAAAGCTGTAGTCTCTGTAATAAGGTTTTGTACAATATGTGTGCAATGTGAGTTGAGCAGATTGTTAAACTCTTCTTGTGTCTTTTTGAAAAAATAGTTTAATAGATTTTTCTCTAAAGACAAGAAATAATTCAACTACATATATACAGATTGAGCATCCCTAATCCCAAAATATGAAACTCTTTTGAGTGCCAACATAATGCTCAAAAAATTTTGGAGCATTTCAGATTTCAGATTTTCATATTAGGGATGCAAATATTCAAAATCCAAAAAGCCCTGAAGTCTGAAACGCTCTGGTCCCAAGCATTTCAAATAAGGGATACTCAACCTGTACTCTTTGGTCATCAATGTTAAAAGTTCTTAGGTCTGTAGGGAATTTCTTTGCTGAAAACGGATATTTACCCTTGTTTCCACCTTCTAATGATATTGCAAGCTAAATAGAATTCTATCTGAGATGTTCTTTTAAAGAGTAACAGGCAGACTAAAATCTTGCCAAATGTCTTCTCACCTTCCCAATGATTCTTTCCCCCTAAATTGAACTATGTGCCCAATGTAGGGAATGTCTCTTTAACACAAGTCACTCCACAGTAATAAATTTGCTCCTGGGGAGAGGCTCAGCCACCATAGATTTACCCAACAAACTGGTGGTGGAGAGGTAGTGTCCAGCTGTAAGGTGAATCGTGTTTGTAAAGCAGTGGGAGTTCTCCAGAGGGTGGTTACTAAACAAACAGTGTTATAAAGACTATTGAAGCTCCAGGAGGGACTTTTTTGTTCCCTGCCAACATTCCACTGAAAACAGAATATAGGGGTTAGGGTTTTTATCCATCTGAGAATCTTCCTTGAAGCTGAGGGCTCCTAGCATGGCGTAGCTGATGTGTTTGCATGTAACTGGCCAAGGTCTTTATCAGCTGAGACCCACAAGAATGCTTTTGGGCCACCGAAGAGGCTTGTAAGGCCCATAACAGAGTAAGCCTCCTTTTCATGCCTCTGATCTACCTTATTGGCAGCGAAACCAAGCTCTGCTTTGGTTGTTTCTGTCTCATCTTTCTCACCTCTTAGCCCCATCATGGCTTTTACACAACACTCAGTTCACAGAGTGGTTTTGGTTGCATTTTGTAAATTACCTCTTCTTTCCTGTTTTGGCAGAGTTTGTTTTTCTCCTGTCTGAACAATGGTGTTTGGAGAAATCTGTGAGCTACCAAGCTGTAGAAATCCTAGAAAGGTAAAACCCTGAGCCTTTGTGAGTGGCACTTCTCACAAAAAATGGCTAATGTGCCTAAATCTTAAAAAAAAAAAATACTAGTTGCCAGCCAGAATGGGGGTGCATGCTTGTAATCTCAGCAGTTTGGGAGCCTGAGGCAGGAGGATGGCAAGTTCGAGGCCAGCCTCAACAACTTGAGACTGTCTCAAAAAGTAGCTCAGTAGTGGAGTACTTCTGGGTTCAATACTCAGTACTGGAAAACAAAACAAACAAAAAAGTACTCTGCCACTTACTCTTACACCCTTCCTTTTACTTGCAAGTATTAATTTTTTAGCCAGCACTTGAGCCAGCACCTTAGAGGATCAAATATAGCATAGTTTGAAGCACAAACTCCCTTTAGTTTGTTTATATGCGGCTTCTTTCCTCTCCCTTTCCCTTCCTTGCAGGTTTATGGTTAAGCAGGCAGAGAACATCTGCAGGCAAGCCACAATCCAGCTGAAGGGTAATGAGAAGACAGAGTCTCAGAATTGGAGGGCTCTGAAAGAGCAGCTTTTCAATAAGTTTATCCTTCGTCTAGTGTCATGTGTTCAGCTGGCCAGCAAACTTTCCTTCCACTACAAAGTAAGGAGCTGGGGTAGCTTTTGGGCACCTGAGTGTTAGAAAGAAACCAGCTCATTGAAGGTGGCTGAGAAACCTACTCCTAGGCTAGGTGATACTACTCGTGGAAATTCCAGAGTGTAATTATATTCCCTAAGCATACCTCCTACACACACACACACACAGAGTCACATGGAGGTAGTCATTAAATAACCTGAGGTTCTGTTCCCAAAGTATAATTGCTGGACAGATGCCATCATTCATACAGGTCACCTTTCCTCCCCTTGGATTCAAGGACAGTTTGCATAAGATGTCTGATTTGCCAACATACCTATCACCATTCAAGGAAAAGTATTACATTTAACAAGGATAAAATGTTACCACATCACTACCCAATGCCAGTGAAGCAAAATACCATTTATTCAGCAAATATTTATTGAGTTTCTTCTATGGCCAGATGTTGCACTAGGTACCATGGCTACAACAGTAAAAATATTATCTGTGCTCTCAAGGAATTCATTATCTAATGAGAGAAGACAAATATGTAAACAGAGTAAAAAGGTGCTATGATTAGTATAAATAGCAGGGCTCAGACTGTACCTCACTGGCCTTGGAGAGTTAAGGAAGTGTATTTAGAGAAAATGATTTCTTGAAGTGGGGGTGGGTGGTAGGTGAGTGAATCCCAAGAAAAGAGGGTACAGAGTTAGCAAGGGCAGTGAGAGAAGGGGAGGGAAGGAAGTGAGATCTAGGTCCAGGAAGCAGTGTGGTGGGTTTGGGGATGGCACATGATCTGTATAAGCATAGAGTTTAAGGGACAATTACCAAGAGGGAAGACTGGCAATGAAGACATGGCTTGGGCTGTGAAGAACTTAGGATACTCTGCCAAGATATATGACCTGTATCCTGACATTCTTCTCTCCCTCCCTGTTTTTTCTTTGCTCAGATAATCAGCAACATTACAGTTTTGAATTTTCTCCAGGCTCTGGGGTATCTATACACTAAAGAAGAACTGCTGGAGTCAGAGCTTGATGTTTTGAAGTCCCTGAACTTCCAAATAAATCTACCCACTCCCCTGGCATATATAGAGATGCTCCTTGAGGTTTTAGGTACTTCATTGTGTCAAGGAATGTGGGTTGGAGATTTCCACAGAAGGCAACAAAATCACGTGCCCAGGGGTGTAGGAACAGCAGGCAGAACTTGCCAATGAGTAGTAGGAAGCCTGGTATTATCTTTAAATTACTGAAAAAGGTGTTCCCTCCAGCACCTGATAGGGGAAGTAGCCAGAGGTCTCAGAAACTGGTTTCTGTTTGGACTCAATAGGTACTTTATTATTGTAGGATCAAAGGGTTGATTTTATGGAGACATAAAATAGGAACAAATATACTGTAATTGTATATATGCTATAGATGGAGGTTTCTCTACCTGTCCCTTTGTCCTTTACAATTGAACTGCTTATAAAATGTAGGAACCAGGAAGCACACTAGTAGCAAAACAGCTTTATGTCATAGGACAATGGTTGTTATAATTAGAGAACATCCACTTAATGCTTCCTACTCTGCTCACACTCCATCTAGGATACAATGGTTGTTTGGTCCCAGCCACACAGCTGCATGCAACCTGCCTGACCCTGCTTGACCTGGTCTATCTACTGCATGAACCCATATATGAAAGTCTGCTGAGGGCTTCAATTGAGAACTCCACACCCAGTCAACTCCAAGGGTAAGCAACTCCTCTAGGGTAGGCTCCTTCCAGGAACAGGGAATAGGGGACAGATCACAAGAATGTGGGGAATGAAATTACCCTAGTAAGGCATCTAGTCCACTGAAAATCTACACAGTTTACCTGGTTCTCATTAACTTCTTATATGTTGCTTGGATGCAGATGACTGAGTCCAATAAGGAAAACTCTAAAAGCTTTTACTTCTGGATGTAAATTAGTTCAATTAATGTACTTTCTTTTCTAGGTTTTTCTCTATAGCTGCTTATAATTTTAGGTTAGTGAACTGATTGTTTTTCTAGTTACTTGGGGGAAAAAACAGTCATAAGATTGCAACTTGAACAAAAGTTTTTGATTACTTATAAAGTCAGACTGGTCAAAGGCCTTACAGATACTTTTGTTAGGGAGGCAGAACAACAAAAGGCCTATAAACCACTTAGACACCAGGGCATGTTTTAACCCTGGTTGAGTTGGGGGAGGACAGGGGAGCTGGTCAATTAGATATTACTTGACCATTTCTTTCCATGTCTTAAAACATCCAAGATGATCAACATAAGCAATTTGTAGTTGAAGTTGGAAGATCAAAGATTTGGAAGTTTCCTTCTAGCTCCAAAATTAATATGGTTTTAATCACTCAGGGAAAAGTTTATTTCAGTGAAGGAAGACTTCATGCTGTTGGCAGTAGGAATCATTGCAGCAAGTGCTTTCATCCAAAACCATGAGTGTTGGAGCCAGGTATGCACCACCAAGCAGGACCAGCACGGTCAGAATTAATTTAATAGAAAGCATTTCTCCATCAGTTAAACAGAAGACAACCTACAAAAGCTAGGTGCCAAGACCCAGAACTGGAGTGATTGAACAGGATTTGGGAGGGAAAAAAACTAAGATAGGATTGAAATATTTTCTCATTTTCCTTTTATGAAATTGGAAATGGATGCTCAAATTCAGCATGTTCATTTCCCTTTATAATTCTGACCCACTATTATGTTTAAAGTCTAGTTTTAAAGTATATCCTCCCTCCAAGAGAAATGTCAAAGCCCAAAGCCCAAACATCCCCCTTATATTTCACAAAACTTATCTCCAGCAAAGTGATATGTCCAGCAGAAATTTTCCATGCCAACGCTATCAGGACAAAGGTATCCTAATATAATTTGGCCCCTGGCAAACCTTGGAATCTGGACTTACTCTTCCCCATAAGTTCAGAGAAATGAAAAAATTTATATCTGGCTTGAGAGAACATCCCTAGCAGTGTGTGTGTGTGTGTATGTGTGTACCAAACACATTGAGATTATTTAGTAATACAAAATCTGTCTCTATTTGTGAAGGTTGTGGAGCATTTGCAGAGCATCACTGGTATTGCTTCAGAGAGTATTGCTGAGTTCTCTTATGCAATCCTGACTCATAGCGTGGGAGCCAACACTCCGGGGCGACAGCAGCCTGTTCCTCCCCACCTGGCAGCCAGAGCTCTGAAGGCTGCTGCTTCCTCTAACACATGAGGCAGTCTGAATCTACCAAATATAAACAGCCTTCCGTCATTGTACTTATCCCTCTCTTTGTTTACTTTCATACTCAGGGTACAAAAGCTCCAAGTCTTTTTTGAACTGTATTTGTATTCCTTTTTTGGGGGGGCATAATAGGGATTGAACACAGGGCCTTGTGCATGCTAGGCAAATGCTCTACCACTGAGCTACCTCCCCAATACTTTTTGTTTTTCATTTTGAAACACGGTCTTACTAAGTTGCCTAGGCTGTTCTCAAATTTGGCAATCTTCCTGCTTCAGCCTTCCAAGTAGGTGGATTACTGGTGCCACCACACCTGGCTGTGATTCCAATTTCTTGCACATTTTTCTGCATCAGAGAGAATGGGTAAGAATGTCCTTTTTGTCATACAAGACTAAAAGCATCAAAGAGCTTGGAGGATATAGATTAGTGAAGTTGATTCATTTTTGTTTAAGAATATATTCATGGCTTTTAACTTAATTTCATTAATCAAGACTGTAAGACACAGATTAGCATAACCAGAGTCTTAAAACAGACTATCTGGGTGACCTTGACTGAGTATCAAGGAGATAGTATTTATTTATTTCCCCTTAGTTTAATGTCTTTGTTCTGTATGCAAGGTCTACACAAACAAGGCTTCCTCTAGAGCTATTTTCACTATTTTTTTTTTAATCTAAAACCAAACCATCTCTAAGCCTGTTTCAAAAGAATTTCTACATACCTGCACTTGAATCCAGTTCTCCAGAATACAAAGTACTCTATTTTAGTTAAAGAAAAACTCAACAGTACACCTCTGGATAGTTATTAGACTATAGCAAATATTTTATTACAAATAATTAAATTTCCCCATGTCTCAAACAGTATCAAACACCATTTTATAACTCTAACACACAGCAAAATAGGCATTCAGTACTTGAACTGAGAAGTGTTAAATTTCAAGCTTTTGATCACATCACATAGTGACCAGGCAAAGTTTAGATGTCATTTTCCCACATTATCCAACTGTGTGTTTCAAACATCTCATCGTCTCAGTGGAGACAAAAGCCTGTATTTCATATTTTAAGTGCAGGAAGTTGAGAGAGAGAAAATCCAGTGAGAACCCATCAGTTTCAGTTCAACTCAAAAAAAAGCAAACTTAAATTAGTTGTTTTTTCAGGAGATAGAGAGAAGAGAAGGCATGGGATTAGGAGCAAAACTGTGACAAGGGCTGGCAGCTATACGTGGCATGCTGTAGCTCTGGAAACTACCTGTCACATGATATTTTAAAATAAAGTGGTTTTGTCTCTTTTGGTATTGTAAACATGTGTTGTTTAATATTTTCCAAATTTAAAACTTTTTTTTTCAAACAAAACAAAATTTAAAGCCTTTAAGACAAATATCCCCCTAAGAAAAAAAGAAAGTCATTTGTTATAAAACTGTGAGGATACCCATGCAAGACCCCATTTAAGATTCGTCAGCATGAACTTGAGAGCTTTTGTCCACTGTTCCTCAGAGTTAAACTGGGTTTTGATGGAATAGGAGCCGCCACTGCCTCCTGTGTCTTCAATCTTGCCTTTTTCCACATCCATCCTGCAGATGGACACAGCAGAACTCATTAGTAACTGAGATCTGAGTTAAGTCAGTTCAAGCAAATGCAGAGGGACTTGATCATGGGACCATTCACGTCATCTTATCTAATAAAGAACTCTTGGCGAGAAACGGTAGTGTATTTTGGATTTGCTTGAAAGCCAAAAATCAAGAAGGCTGTCACAAGAGCCTCATTGTCATTGTGGAGTACAGGGACAGGATGCACACCCAAACACATGAGAAGCCAGAAGCAGGGTAAGTGAGGATTACAGTACTCTTCTTCACTGTTTTCCTAGGCAATCCCTGAACTCACTCATAGAGGGTGAAGGAAGGCAGAAGAAGAAAATGCTTTGTTTTAGTGTGACAGGAGTGGCTCAACCTTCCTCTCTTGAACTAGTGTTCCCACCTATCACCAGGCTCCTCCAAATCTGACCCAAAGCATTCCTGTATATTTCCAAAGGTTTCAAGGAAAAACCTTCCTGCAATCAGGTTTGAGGTTTGTGCCAAGAAAATCGCCAAAACCCCCAAAGATAACATTCTATTACTACAGGGACCAGGCAGTCACACTATCTGGCTTGTACTGTTGGATCAGGCTTGCCCATCAGTGTCATGTGATTCTGCACCATGTTTTACTTCCCCCCCGTTTGTATGTTCTTCCCTTCTGTTCTCACTATCCCTCAATTCTGTTCAACTGGGTCTTAGTACAAGCTCATTCAGTACTAGGAGATACTGACCTGTAAGGAAGACAAAATCGTGTTTCTCCTTTCTCCACTTCTTCTTTGAATTGTTGCACACAATCCAGGAAAGCCACCATTGCATGGTCAAACTTGTTGTCCCAGAAAAACCGCAAACCCCCAGAACAATATAATGGCAGCTCCTGCCCAAGAAAAGAAAACTGGCTTGAAGCCAAGAAAGGCCACCAGAGATTGTTCCGAGTCCCATCAATCTTTCAAGTCATGTTCTGTCTGTATCCACTGGCAAGACATTTGGGACTGGGCTGTATATTCTATAGCCTTGAACAAATACAATTAACAATGCATCTAGAACTACTTCCCCATCAGTGGAAATGTACTTAACCTCTACCTCACAGTGACTCTTTCTCCATCCTAGTGCATACATTCCTCTCTGATCTGCTCACATCCCTTCTCAACAGTTTCTAAATAACTAATTTTTCTCTATAAGCCCCAAAGAGCTAAGCCTGAACAAGACATTGACTCTTTGATTATCTCAGTTTAAGAAAGAAACTGAAGCCAGGCACAGTGGCGCATACCTGTAATCCTAGCACTTTGGGAGACTGAGACAGGAGAATCATGAGTTCAAAGCCAGCCTCAGCAAAGGCAAGGCGCTAAGCAACTCAGTGAGACCCTGTCTCTACATAAAACACAAAATAGGGCTGGGGATGTGGCTCAGTGGTCAAGTACCCCCAAATTCCATCCCTGGTACCAAAAACAAAGAAAAGAAAAGAAAGAAATTGAATAATACCAATATCAACCTAAACCATTTTGTTAGAAGGAACAGGAACTCTATTCCAGTGAAAAAGGGGCCTCCCATCATACCTTAGATTTGTCTGTCAGAGACTCCAGATATGAATGATTTCCATAGGGAACAAGTCGATACCTAAAATCAAGATGCAGACAGAGATGGAAATAGGACTCCTAAAGAGTAATGGGAAATTGTACATTTTCAATATGCAACCTACCCAAGGGCTCCTTTTATTATTCCCAATCCTCTCTCTAACCTCCTCATAAATCCATGTTTAAAAGACTCTGTTTACTGAAAAAATTACATTTATTTTATAACTATATGGGGGCCTTTCATGGACTAATATATGTTTTGGTTTAGAGTTTAAAAACAAAAACTGAGCTGGGTGCAGTGGCACATGCCTGTAACCCAAGCTACTCAGGAGGCTGAGGCAAGATGATTCCAAGTTAGTGGAATTCTGCCTCAAATTAAAAAATGAAAAGGCTTGCTGGAGTTGTGGCTCAGTAATGGAGTGCCTGCCTGGCATATGTGAGGCACTGGGTTTAACCTTGAAGATAAATGAAATAAAAATGAATAAATAAAATAAAAGTATTGTGTCCATCTCAACTAAAACAATTTTTAAAAAATAAAAAATAAGGGCTAGAAATGCAGCTCAGTGGTAGAGTACTTGGTTAGCACACATGAGACCCTGGGTTCAATCCCTAGTACTGCAAAAGCACAACAAAAAAACCCTGAAACTCTTGAGGGACACTAAGGTTCTGGAGACTACAGGTTGGGGACTACTGCTATAAGTCATATAGCTTGATGATTGCTCTATCAATGGACAGAGCCCTGTGATAAAGGAAGAACCACATGCAGACAGAGCTTCCACCCACAGAAAATTCTGAGTCTGCTGGCAGCAAGGGCTCCTGCCACAGTAGAAAGGAGTAGCAGATGGGGGAGATACAGATTATATCAAAGACACACCACACCCCAAGGAAGGACTGTGTTTCTTACCTCTGAAATTTCAGACCCATCTTATTGGCCAGGGCATGAAGCAGCAACACTGTCTGACCCCAAGCAGCATTAATCTCATTCCATTCCACAGGAACACTGGGCAGACGACCCAGTCTGAAGTTATTAATTGTGCCAAATTGTCCGCTGTGCCTATAGAGAAAGGCAGAAAGGTAGAAGGAAAATACACGGATTAATAAAACCTCTGAGATTTCCCACTCTCACCCCCAAATCATCATAAATCTCTCTCCTTATCTTCAGATTCATATATGCAACCTCTACTTGGCATTTTAAATACATGCCCAAAACTTGAGTCATCACCTTTCTCCCAGCTGCTCAGATGCCAAAGCAGAACCTGGGTGTCACCCTTGAATGCTCTCTTTCAGCTCCCTCCCAGCAAAACCCATCAAACTCTGATGATTCTACCTCCTCAGTCTCTTAAATCTGTCCACTTATCTCCAACTCAACTGCTCTTAAGTCTACTTCTCTCCAACCACTCTTTTCCTATCTAGATTCCTACTGACAGATTTCCTTAACCCACTTCTCCCAAACCATTTCTCACATTGTAGTTTACCTCATTACAAATAAAAATGCAATTATGTCACTTCCTCACCTGAAATGCTTCAACTGCTCACTCTGCCTTTTGGATGAAGTACAAACCCCTTAATGAGGTCTATAGGATCCTTTAGGAAATGGTAACTCTCCAGTTTCATATCTGGTCACTCACTCCTTTACACTCAATCATCAGTCACAATAAGCTCCTTTCATTTCTCTGAATTTACCATGCCCTCGTTCCTGCTTTTTTTTGCACATGATGTTCTCTCTGCCAGGAACAACTTCCCTCTGCAGACATCTACTTCACCTCTCAGCTAAACCATCAACCTCTA
Source organism: Geosciurus inauris (assembly GCA_004024805.1). Lineage (NCBI taxonomy): Eukaryota > Metazoa > Chordata > Mammalia > Rodentia > Sciuridae > Geosciurus > Geosciurus inauris. The sequence goes on along the minus strand of PVHX01010161.1, from coordinate 13,755 downwards.
GGGGAAATTTTTCATGCCACCTCTCTGAATTGGGTAAATTTCCCACAGCACTCTGGGTTTATCCTTCTCATACTGTACTACTCTTGCCTACTATTTATCTATCCCTTCCACCAGATTATAAGCAACCTGAAGGTAGACTGCATATTGGCTGCTGTGACCTTTCTGACACAGCCCCTACACACAGTAGACATGCCAACAGTTACTAGCTAAGTGGATGAAACATGAAATGAATACATGGAAGACCTTGGGTAAGAAATCACCAGGAACCTGATCAGGTTCTCACTTGGTGACTGGAAGACTCAGACCCTTCCCTTTCCTTGGATGAGTGGATATCACCAAGCTCTAAAATTCTCAGCCCTTGATTGTGCCTATCCTATCACAAGGAATGACAGAAACCTAGCTAGGGTGAGGATGATCTACAGTCCCTCTTTTGGGGGAGATGGACACCATGACTTAGTGGTCAACAGCTAAGGTCCATGTTGGCAGTGCTGCCCAAACATGCCTCAGTCTCCAGGCTCATTACCAGATATGGAAGGTTGCATTAAAGACGTTGGTTTTCTTCAGCTTGTCCAGCTGCACCTGGGCATACCGCATCTGATTTTCTACACTCTTTAGCTCATCATCCAGCTCTAGCTGTTGTCGTTTAAATTCACTGTATTCTCTCTGATACCTGTGAGCAGCCAAGGAGGCCATTGAAGACTGTTAGTTTGGGGACTGGTTTCTCTCCCATCATGCCTCTGAATAATTTAATGATTACAGTTACATTTAGTTAAGCATTTTCTATATTTGGCATAGAACCCTCTCAAAGGAACATACATGACTTAGCTATTTTACCCAGGAGGGAAAAAAATATCTCAAATTCCAGCTGCCCAGACATGTAAAGGTGGAGGAAAAAAGACTCTTCTGAACTAGACCAAAAAACCTGATATTTCTGATCTTTTTAGAAGTGAGGTGAATGAGTTAAAACTGGCTTCTTTCATGAACTGGCAATTATTGGCCTCTATAACTTCACTTCTACATTTGATTATCCTTTAAGTAGTTAGTATACACCATTTCTAGCAAAACTTGTTACATCACTGTGAAAAATTGATCTTTTTTTCCTTTTATATATATATATATTTTTAGTTGTTAATGGATCTTTATTTGTTTATTTATTTATATGTTGTGCTGAGAATAGAACCCAGGGCCTCACATATGCTAGGCAAGCACTCTACCACAGAGCCACAACCCCAGCCCCAACCTTTTTTTTATTTACATGTGGTGCTGAGAATCAAACCCAGGGCCTCACACATGCTAGGCAAGCACTCTACCACAAAGCCACAACCTCAGCCCCAACCTTTTTTTCTTTCCTTCACTTCCCCAACTTTAGTGCACTCTGTGTCCTCCACTTGACAAAGGGTTCTCTCAGGTCAAGAATATCCATGAGCCAGGTATGGTGGCACATGCTTATAATCCCAGATACTTGGAGGATTAGACAGGAGGAGCTCAAGTTCAAGACCAGCCTCAGCAACTTAGCAAGACTCTGTCTCAAAACAGAATTTAAAGGGCTAGGAATATAGCTCAGTGGTAGAGCACCCCGGGTTCAATCCCCAGTACCACCAAAATAAAAGAAAGAAAGAAAGAAAGAACATCCATCCATGAAATTTTGATCTGGGAGGTAACAAATGTAGGCTATCAGGCTCATCTTTCCAGATGATGACTGCAAAGTATATTATCCAAATAGGCCCATTCCCTCTAAGACAGAGCCAAGACTAGTGTTCTCGTGCTGGCCCTCTCTAACCAACATCTTTTTTTCACTTGATCATGCTGGCTCTTCAAATACAACCTTCCAAACAATCCTCTAGAAACAGGGCCTGGAAACAACATGCAGGATCTGGAGCAGACATGCTGCCAAATGACAGCTGACTACAGTTTACAAAACTAATCAGACATATTCAGCTGGGAACCCTTCCCTCTCCTAGTGCCTGGAGGGCAGAAAGACAGAACAGGGTGAGCACTCACTGAGCTTCCTCCTGATCCAGTCTCTCAGCCTCAGCCTGGACCTTCTCCAGATTTTCTGCCACTACCTTGCGGTTCTTTTCCACATCTTCCAGCTCCTGGATCAGTCTTTCCTCCTCTAGTGCCAGCTCCTTCAGCTCTCTCTGTAGTTGTTCACTGTCATCCTCATTCATTTGCTCGAGGATCTCCAGACAGCATCTGCCAAGGATACAGGCAGAATGTACTTACCAAAGGAACCTATTGTTCTGTGTGTCCAAGTCCAGAAGGGGTCTTGGGTAAGGGCTAAATAGCCTTCCAGACACAGGTCTTAGTTGCTGGGCCCTGGCTCTGGTGGCACTCACTTGTAGTTCTGACACTCATTTTCAGTGACATTGAGCTGAGTATCCAGCTGGTCTAAGAGAGTATCTGTGCATTCTTCACACAACGGGTGATCCACATCTGTCTGGCCCGACATGATGTCAAAAAGGTCCCCAGTGACCTGAAAGTGCCGAAGAGTTGGGGTAGGGCCTCCTCTATTATACCTGCCCAGCCACACCCTCTACCAATTGGTTCAACTGCTTGACATTGGAATGAGGCTGACTTGCCTTCAGTCTTCGGCTGAGATTCTCCATAGTGCCGCCATCAGATGCCTCCCCGATCAGAGTGAAGCTGTTAGCACTTTCTGTAGACATCATCCTGCAGACAGCCCCCCGCCCATGGGCCACATGAGGGAGCAGAGAGGTCTCCTCCACTTACTGTGCTGCCAGTGGCAGAGACTCTCAAGTACCAGTTGAGGGGCCTCAAGGCGCACACCCATTCCTAGCCTCACCTCCCAAGGGTACCTCTCTCCCAAGGGGAGGTCATGCTGGTCTTCCACAGCAAAAGGTTGGCCTGGATGGACTAAGGAAGGAGAGGGAGCACCAAAAACTGATATATGGCCAGGCATGGTGGCATACGTCTGTAATCCCAGTGACTCAGGAGGCTGAGGCAGTAGGATCACAAGTATGAGGCCAGCCTCAGCAACTTAGCAAGGTCCTAAGCAACTTAGCAAGACTCTGTCTCAATAAATAGATAAATAAATAATAAAATTAAAAGGTCTAGGGATGCAGCTTAGTAGTAAAGTGTCCCTGGGTTAAATCCCCAGTACCAAAAACAAAAAATCCAAAAACCCAACAACAAAAAAAAACTGACATTTGTCTATAGTAAAAAAGGAAGAATCAAGAATGACTATTTTTTAATATTATACTCCTTGCCAGCAGTCTTTACTTGCTGCATTAATGAGAACTAAGGACCTGAACATCTAACAACATTTGCTATTTTAAAACTTCTCTAGAGCCCATCTCTTCTATCAGTAAATCACTCCTTTAATATTTCGCAATTCTTCACATTTAAGCTACTAACCCTTCCCACTGTGTGAATGGCTACATGAAAAACTCAATATTGGGCCAGGTATAAGAGAATACATTTCTTCTAGAAGAGCCAAAAGGTTGGGTGATGATTCATCTACATCACCTAGCCCCAGGTCTCAACTCCTGCCTTTAATTAAAATTTGACTAGCAAGGAATGAGGGGCCAAGGAGTAGTAGGCACCTGGCTGGGGGGATGAATCTGCGAGAGACGCCATCCTGGCGAGTTTCAATAAATGGCTCCTAGGAAAGAAATAGGTGGGCATTAGAATTCCGGAAGCTCAGAGGTGGAGTCTATTTCCCAAATAGCCTCAGAACTATTTGGTTTCACCCTTGATTGATAACCACAAGATTTGATACACTACAAAGACTTAAGAAATGGGTATTATCTAGCTAATCCTTGTATTTATGAACTAATGTTTGTTAATGGCACAAACAAGTCTCATGTCTATTTGACTGCTTTTATTTCTTTTTTTCTCTTTTTGGTGGGGAACAGTATTTTCTAACTACGCTATACTCTATGTTTACTGCATTTTCTCAACACTCACCAATCAGGGGCAGGGGAGAAAATGCCCTATATCACGGTACAAGGAAAAAGCCAGATCTGACTGCAATGAAGTTTCTCAGCAATGACAAAGTGGATAATTTGTGTCATCAATATTCATATCATTTATGTGATCAAAATCTCATGACATCTACTCACTTCAACTGCCAGTCCCGTGTGCCTCTTTGCTGAAGGCTTTCTCTGGCCTCTGGCTCCTGCATTATCTGCAAAAGGTCCTAGCCAGAATTAAAAGCCTTCATCCAGCCAGGTGCAGTAGCACACACCTGTAATCTCAGCATCTTGGGAAGCTGAGGCAGGAAGATCACAAAGTTCAAAGCCAGCCTCAGCAATGGCGAGGAGCTAAGCAACTCAGCGAGACCCTGTCTCTAAATAAAATACAAAATGGGGCTGGGGATGTGGCTCAGGGGTCAAGTGCCCCTGAGTTCAATCCCTGGTACCCTCTCCCCCCCAAAAAGCCTTTATCCCAAGTAAGGTCAGGCTGCCCTCAGAGACTAATAAAGTTGGGTGGACACTCTAGCCCTCTTGTTACTCAGGCAGGATAAGTCTCAGGTATGTGTTCAACACCATTTCACAGGATGGAGCTCCAGGTAACCACAGGTGTTACTGGACTGACCATATCCCCTTCCTTGGTTTCTTTTGCTTTCCCATTTCACATCCTTGCTTTCTACTGGAGTTTCCTGGGATCTGCTCCCAAATAAATGACTTGTACTTAAAAAAATAAAATCTCGGGGCTGAGGTTGTGGCTCAGTGGTAGAGCACTTGCCTACTGGCAAGTGCTGAGTTCAATACTCAGCACCATGTGTAAGGAAATAAACAAAAGATCTATTGACAACTAAAAAAAATTTAAAAAAATAAAATCTCATGACATCTGTCTTTGGCAATGCAAATTATCACCAGCATTATTAAAAATTAAATATTCTCTAACATCGATAATCTTTTCTGTCTAGGGTAATCATATAATTCACTGTCCAAACCCAGGTACTTTTGTCAATAGGAAGAGTAGATGTGAAAAATTAACTAGAACAGATGCAAACCAGGAATGCCCTGGAAAGCCCTATGTATCACTTTAGTAACTTTTAATCATACATTTTAATGGATGCCTTATTCAGTAACCCTATGACCTTAGGAGCACTTTGGTATCTTCAATGATCCAGTGGCCTAATCATGAAGACTGTCTCTTGTTAACCAGACTCTTTGTTAACCCCCAAAGTCTGGGAGCTCTTAGAACACAAGTACCCTGCAGAAACCCAACCTGTGCTTTCATATCAAATCTCCCACTAAGCACATTTATTATATGAGGAAGATAGGGGAGAAGGTATGTCTGTTACCTCTCCTGAGTTAGCCTCTTCCTCCTGGGTGTCTCCTGGTTTTGCCTGGGCTGTGGCAAGTAATGGAGCTAAGGACAAGGAAAATACTGAGTCAGAAACAGTCTTATCAAAGCAAGAGGGTTTAGGAAAGTATGGGAAAAGAATCTAAAATATCCTCATCGTTACCCCCACCCTTAATTTTTCTTAAAGTACCATTTACACTCAGAAGAATGTCTTTCCCCCTCTCCTCATTAAATCAGATCCAAGAAATGTTAATTTTAAAGGCATAATGGGGGGCTAGGATTGTAGCACAGCGGTAGAGCGCTTGCCTCGCATGCGTGAGGCCCTGGGTTCGATCCTCAGCACCACATACAAAGCAATAAAATAAAGACATTGTGTTCATCTGCAACTAAAATATTTAAAAAAAAAAAAATTAAAGGCATAATGGGTATCATGATTATTTTTAAAAGAGTGCTTATTTTTCAAAAATACAGAAATATGTATAACTTTTGTATGTTAGGAATATGCTTCATGATAATTCAAGGTGGGGAGGAATGGATGGGGCTATAGATGAAACATGATTAAACATGTATTGACAATTATTGAAACCAGGTGATGGATAGCAGCAATTCACTATATACTTTGAAATTTTCTATCATAAAAGTTAATATCCTTGCTGCCTATAGTGGTACACACCTATAATACTAGTGACTTGGGAGGTTGAGGCAGGAAGACTGTAAGTTTGAGGCTAGCCTCAGCAACTTATCAAGGCCATAAGCAACTCAGTGAGATCCTGTCTCAAAATAAAAAATAAAAAGAGTGGATATGGCTCAGTGGTAGAACGTCCCTGGGTTCAACCCCCAGTATTGCCCCCCCCCCCCAAAAAAAGTAATATTCCCTTTCCCCTAGAATAACTGGGAAGGAACAAAGGAACATGTGGAAACTTTCTGTGAAGATAAATCTTTCCACATTGTAATGGTCAGAATAACACAAGCACATCCATTTGTCAAAAATGTACAGCTAATATATGCATAACAGAATCCCATTGTCATAAAAAAAGAATGAAATCCTATGATTTGTGACACGAATTTAACTGGAGGACATTAGGTTAAATGAAATAAATCAGACACTGAAAGACAAATACTGCATGTTCTCATTCATATGTGGAATCTAAAAAATTTGATTACATAGAAGTTGAGAGAAGAATGGTGGTTACTAGAGACTGGAGAAGAGTAGAGGGAAAGCAGCTGGAGAGTTGAGGAAAGGTTAGTCAACAGGTACTAAGTTACAGCTAGATAGGAGAAATAAGTTCTGGGGTTCTATCACACAGTGCAGTGACTATAGATGACAATAACGTAGTACTGTATATCTCAAAAAGTTAGAAGGACTTTGAATATTTTTGCCACAAAAAATGATGTTGATGAAGACAGACATGCTTATCCTAATTTGAACATTACACAATGCATATATATACTGAAACAACATATGGTACCACATAAATATATCAATTTAAAAATTGTAGGTAAAGGGCTGGGGGTGTAGCTCAGTGATAGAGCACTTGCCTAGCACATGTGAGACTTGCCTAGCACTGGTTTGATCCTCAGCACCACATAAAAATAAATAAAATAAAATAAAGGTATTATGTCCATCTACAACAACAACAAAAAATTAGAAAAAAAAAAGTAGGTTAAAAAAATGTAGGTGCTGTAGGTGTAGCTCAGTGGTAAAATATACAACACACAAGGCCCTGGGTTTGATCCTCAGCATCAAAAACAAAACAGCAATAAAAAACACCAAAATAAAACAAAAAATGTACAGCTAAACCAGGCTTGGTGGTCCATGGTTATAAATCCAGCTACTCGGAAGGCAAGGAGGACAGGAAAACCAAGGTTAGTCTGTGCAACTTAATGGGACTCTATCTCAAAATAAAATATTAAAAGGGGCTGGGAAGCTGGGTGTGATGGTACTCGCCTGTAATCCCAGGCATTTGGGAGGCTGAAGCAGGTAGCTTCAAATTCAAGGCCAGCTTGGAAACCTAGTGAGACTCTCAACAACTTAGTAAGAATTTGTCTCAAAATAAAAATATATATATAAAGGACTGGGAATGTAGCTTAGTAGTCAAGTGCCTCTGGATTCAATCCCAAGTACCAAATTAAAAAAAAGTGAGGGTGAAGCTCAGAGGTAGAACACTTGCCTACCATGCTAGAGGCTTTCAGTGGAATCCTTAGTACCCCACACACTCTCTCTCACTCACAGTGCTAAGATTTGTACATTTCAATGCACAATTAACCTTTTAAAAAGTGTTAAAAACATTGAGAGTGATGGGAAGTGAGAGAAGGTATAGTTCAGGGTCCAGTCTCTCAAGCCTGTAGTTGCAGCTACTTGGAACACTGAGGTAGAAGGATCACAAGTTGAGCCCAGTCAGGAAAACTTAGCAAGACCCATTCTTTTTTTTTTTTAATTTTTTTTTTTAGTTGTTGATGGACCTTTATTTTATTCATTTATTTATATGTGGTGCTGAGACTCGAACCCAGTGCCTCACACATGCTAGGCAAGTGCTCTACCACTGAGCCACAACTCCAGCCCAGAAAGACCCATTCTTTTTTTTTTTTTTTTTTAAATATTTTTTTAGTTGTGGATGGACACAATGTCTTTATTTCATTGCTTTGTATGTGGTGCTGAGGATCGAACCCAGGGCCTCACGCATGCGAGGCAAGCGCTCTACCGCTGAGCCACAGCCCCAGCCCCAAGACCCATTCTTAAAATAGAGAAATGAAGTAATAATAATATCTAACATTTATTGAGTACTACTTGCCTAGCATATTCCTAAGTACTCATGTGCTTTGTCATGTATGATCTTTAAAACTATCTTATGAGGCTGTTTTACATTTTAAAGATTAAAAAAGTCCAAGATTTAAAGAGGTAAAATAACTTACAAAGTCAGACACAGTGGCACATGCCTGTAATCCCAAATTGGGGAAGTAGAGGAGTGCAAGTTTTAGCCTGGACAATTTATCAAGACTCTCTTAAAATAAAAAGGACTGGAGATGTAGCTCAGTGGTAAAGTGCCTCTGGGTTCAATCTCTAGTACTGGGGTGTGGGGGAGACCTGCAAAAGAAGGCATTCAGTGCAGGTCAGCCAGGATTGAAACACAAGCACTGTGACACCAGACCCATGAGCTTAAACTGCCTATTTAGTCTCCTCTGACTTCATCTCACTGTTTTGGACTTCTGAGTCTCTCTTTCTCCACTTACCAGGTGTTGGACCTCAAGGAAGTCACTTAACGTCTCTAAGTCTGTTCCTCACCTGTAAAATGACGCAATGATGGTACTTCTCCGCAGGGTTGCAGAAGGGAATAAGTGAAGTAATACATGTAATGCACTTGATGTAGAGTAAGTACTCAACAAATGCCATTTATTATTATATATACATATTCCTTTACTCTGAAACAGCAGAAGAAAAATAAGGACCTTTGTTTTGTTTCAGAAAGTACATAACGTCAGAACTCTTTTAAGTTCCTGATGAGAAAACAAGGAGCCAGAGAGATGAGAGCTGATGTGACTTTCCTATATTCACGTGGCGAGACTATGCCAGTTTACACAGATTGTCACCACAAGACCTATGTCTCCAAAGCTGCCCACTTTCCACGTTCTTGACCACCCTCTTTCCATGGGTCTTGCTGACCTGTGAGCTCTTGGATGGTAACACGGTCCAGGATCTTGAAGCTCGTGTCCAGTTTCAGAGGCTGGCTGCAGCGCTGGCACACGAAGCTCACCTGCATGGTGCTGCTGGACGTCTTAGACCCCTCCATCCCTGCGGCGGTGGAGAGGAGATGTTGTTACATAGAATCGGCGCCCTTGAACCTCCAGCCCGGGGCTACCCTCAGCCTTGGTGATGGTGGTGAAGGGGAAAAATCCTGGTCCCCGCCGTTCTCTGAGGAGCGGTACATTAAGTGGACCTGCTTCCGGGCAGCCCTGGCAAAGGCAATTTAGAGGCCAGGGTCAGGGAAGAGGCTGCAACAGAGGCCGTTCGGGTTCTCAGGCTCCTTTCTAAGGTACCAGGTCAGCCCCCAAAGCTCTTCACCTCGGGACCCGGAGCCTGCCACCCAGGTCTGCTCTACCGCGGGGGCACGGTAGCATCGGGTCTGGCCCGGAGTAAGGCCTCCTGAACTGCCATCGCCGTCTTCAGCTACTTCCTGGTCCGCCAGCAGAAGACTTCCGCTAGAGACCGGATGTGGCGCCAGGACCGTGGCAGGTCCTGGTGCACAGACTCACCCTCCCGGCTGCGGCCCCCAGAGGCTGAGCCGGGAAGAGCAGCGGGCCTAGGCAGGTGTGACTAGGACGCAGGGGAAGGAGAAACCCTGGATTGAACAGAAGGAGGAGGGTCCACTGTTCTCTCATTCTATTCTCTGAAGATTTGTCACTCCCACGTTCATTCAAAAACAAAACAAAAATTAAAATATTTTTGTCTTGGTGCAGGAATACATGGACCAATGAAAGAATAGAGTTCAAAAATAGATCAAATATATGGGGACGTATGTGATTAAAGTGGTATTTAGAATCAGTGGGAAACGAACTATTTAATAAACGAGTGGAGTTGTACCAGTAGCCAAGCCAGGGAACGTTCCTGGATCCAAGCTGTAAACCGTTGCCTGCCCGCTCAATAAATAAGCAAAACAATGTTCTCCTTAGTTTGATAGAACTGCATAAAATTATTTTTTTCTTTTCACATAGTTAGCTTATTTCTTATGCAGGCCCGTGGCCAAGTCTGGCCAGTTGGGATCCAGGCCGGATCTCTGGTTTGACTGCTGGTTACAAAATCACAGAGCCAAGTAAGTAATGTTAACTGAATCTTTTATTGCACTGTTTACACCAAAATAAGTTCCAAGTTGACCACAAATTTAAGCATGAAGAGTAAATATTTGGGGCTGGGGGTGTAGCTCAGTGGTAGATAGAGTATGTGCTTTGTAGCATGCAGGAGACCCTGGGTTCAATCCCAGCACCACTTAAAAGAAAAGGAAGAAAAAGTTTAAAGGTATTAAGTGAAAGCATGAGTGGAAAAAAAATATATATATATATACACAATTTTGAATAGGAAAGGTCTGTGTAACATGGTATGAAATCAGAATCCAAAAAGAAAAATATTGATTTTACTCCTTGAAAATCAAGTTTATCAACTATCAAAGACACTATAAACAAAATTTACAGAAGAAAAATGTGAAAAATAGTTAGAGCTTATAAGATAGAAGGCTATTTTCCCCAAGATACAGAACTCCACTCTATCAATAAAAATACCAACAGAAAAAGCCACTCATAGAAATACAAATGTTAAATTAAAAATATGTCGCATGGGCTGGGGCTGTATCTCAGTGGTAGAGCACTTGCCTAGCATGTGTGAGGCATTGGGTTCGAACTTTAGCACCACATAACTATGAAACGAGTAAAGCCATGCTGTTCATCTACAACTACAAAAGAAAAAATTTTTTAAAAATGTCTCATTTCACTTTTAACTAAGTTGATGAAAATTAAATTACAGTGAGCTAACATTTCTCATGAGATTTCTAAAGACTAAACCAGTTGATAACATCTAGTGTGGATGACAGATTGAGGAACTCTTGAATATTGTTCACCAGGAGTATAAATTAGTGTAATCTTCTTGGAGTTCAATTTGGGGATATTTATCAGAATTTTGTTCATAGTCTGACTCACAAAATCTCTAGGAATTTTTTGTAATGGATAGATGAGTGCCCAAATATATACAGTGTCCCTCAGTGTTTCAGGGGATTGATTCCAGTACCCCCTTTGCATACCAAAATCTATGAATGCTCAAGTCCATAGATTTTTACTATAAAATGGCATAGTATTTACATATAATCTATGCATATCCTCCTGTATTTGCTAAATCATCTCTAGATTACTTATAATACCTAATATAATGTAAGTGCTACGTAAGCAGTTGTACTAGATAGTGAATAATGATTTGGGGAAAAGTCTGTATATGTTCAGTACAAGTGCAATTAAAAATATTTTAAATCAAGTATAAATTGAATCAATTATTCATTCAGTAGAAACTACACAGCCATTAAAAAGACTGAAGTAAACTTATATGGAAAGAAGTCTATGAAATATTGTCTATTCATTCAATACATTTATTGAGAGCTTACTAAGTGCTAAGAACTGTTCTAGGCACTGAAGATACAACAACAAACAACAGGCACTATCAATACATTCAGAGCTTTGTCCCAGTGGGAAAGAAGAACTACATATAAAATAAATATAGTATATTGTCAAGCTGGGCGCAGTGGCACACACCTGTAATCCCAGCACTTTGGGAGGCTGAGACAGGAGGATCACGAAGTTCAAAGCCAGCCTTAGCAACAGCGAGGTGCTAAGCAACTCAGTGAGATCCTGTCTCTACATAAAACACAAAATAAGGCTGGGGATGTGGCTCAATGGTCGAGTGCCCCTGAGCTCAATCCCTGATACCAAAATAAATAAATAAATAAATAAATAAATAAATAAATGAATAAATGAATGAATGAATGAATGAATGAATAAATGAATAAATAAATAAATAAATAAATAAATAAATAAATAAATAAAAGTATATTGTCATATAATGAAAATTACTAAGGGCCAGGAGTGGTGGCGCATGCCTGTAATCCAAGCAACTCAGGAGGCTGAGGAAGGAGGATCCCAAGTTTAAGACCAGCCTCTGCAAATTAGGCAGGCTATAAGCAACTTAGTAAGAACTTGTCTCAAAATAAAATAAAAAATAAAATTACTAAGAAAAAATAAACTAGGGAAAGGAAATTTTAAAATGTGTGTAGGTTAGAGACAGGTGTATGCTTTTAGAAAGATGTCCAGGGAAAGTCTCATGAATAAAGAGATATTTAAATGAAGACTTGAATACAGTAAGGAAGGAATTCTGCATATATCTGAAGGAAGAGCATTCTAGGCCAAGGGAACAGCCAGAGCAAAGGCCCTAAGGACAAAGGGTGTCTGACTGAGGAATAGTAAGGAGACTTGTGTGGCTAGAGGGTGAGCAAGAAGAGGAGAGAGGATATGGGATAAGAGAGAAAGGGCATCAGCTCAGTGTTCTCTTCAGGCCCTAAAGTGATTGTAACTCTGGCTTTCATTGTGAATGAGATGGGAAATCTGGGTCTCAATCAAAGGAACTTATTGAAGTCACCCATTTTAACTGTACAGTTCAATGATCTTTAATAACTTGATTGAGTTGTGCTACTATTACCAAAATCCAATTTTATAATACTTCCTGTCACTCCCTGGACCCTTTTACAGGTAATCCTCATTCTCACCCCAGCCTGAGGCCAATTCTAACTTACTTTTGGTTCCTATAAATTTGCCTTTTTCAAACATTTCAATGTAATGGAATCATATGATATATGGTCTTTTTGTCTGTCCTTTTTCACTTATGTTTTTATGTGACAGTTATGTTAATCAAAATAAATTTCCTTTTAACTTCCTTTAAACAGCTTTCAGGAGATATAATTCACATACTACACAATTCACCCAGTCAGTAGTATACTTGAATGTTTGTTGTTTTTGTTTCTAGGGGATTGAACCCTGAGCTACATCCCCAGTCCTTTTTATTTTTCTGAGACAGAGTCTTGCTAAGTTTCAGAGGCTGGCCCTGAATTTGTGATCCTCTTGCCTCAGCCTCCCAAATCACTGGGACTATAGGCCTTTACCATTGCACCTGGCTTGAAAGGTTTTTAGTATATTCATAGAGTTGTGCAATCATCATAACAATCAGTTTTAGAACATTTTCATTTTTCTCAGATATATTAGCAGTCACTCCCCATTTATTCCAGCTCACTCAGTTCTAGGCAACTCCTACTCTAGTCTCTATAGATTTTTGTCTTTTTCTAGACATTCCATAAAAACAAAATCTTACAAATAATGGTGTCTTGTGACTAGTTTCTTTCATTTAGAATAACATTTTCAAAATTCATCCACATTGTAGCATTTATCAGCACTTTATTACTTTTTATGTCCAAATAATGTTCAATTGTGTAGGAAGACCATATTTTATCTATCCATTCCTTAGTTAATGGATATTTGGGTTGTTTCCACTTTGGGGCTATTATGAATAATGCTGCTGTGAACATTTTTGTACAAATTTTTGTATGGAATATGTTTTCATTTTTATTGGGTACATACCTATGAGGGGAATTGCTGGGCCATATGGTAATTCTATGTTTAACCTTATGAAGAACTGCCAGACTATTTTCCAAAAATGACTGTACCCTCTTATATCTCCACCAAACAGTGTATCAGAGTTCCTTTTCTCTACATCTTTGTTATCACTTGTTATTTTTCTTTTTGATTGTAGTCATTGTGTGCATGTTTATTTGTGGCTTTGTTGTTTTGGTTTTTGTGATGCTGGGGATTGAATCCAGGATGTTATACATCCTAAGCACATATTTTTACCACTGAGTTACACCTCCAACCTATACCCTGCTTTTTTTTTTTTTTTTT